>VZSZ01001857.1:476956-514674 GCA_013398815.1 Ibidorhyncha struthersii
AAAAAAAAAAAGGGAATCATCAAGACATTTTGTCTTGTTTATGGATGATTTGTATAGCAGGTAACATTTGGGGCTTTTTGTTTCTGTTTGAAAACGTCGTTGCTAGCTTTTCAGTGTATCTCTTTGCTGACACGTCTCCTGTCAGTAAATTCAATAGATGTGCTTTTTCTTCTAAGGTGCTTTATTTTTGTAGAAATATGAGATGTTAGGAGTAATTCAAGAGTCAGTTCCTGAATCCAGACCAGCTATCAAATCCTGTCCTAATCCAGACACGGTTACTTGTTTGTAGAGCTTATATTGTATGTTAATGTTTTTTATGCTAATCATCTCAAACTTGAACAAGTTTTGTTTGATAAGCCTCAAATCACCTGGAGAGCGAGGAAGGAAGTTTATTTCTATTTTGCAGGCTGGCAAATTGGAGGGCAGGGAGAAATGAGCTAGTAATGGTAAGAAACCAGTGGCAGGGGTTAAAAGTAGATCATCTGCCTTGGGCCCGCTCTAACTCGCGTGGAAGAGTTGAGTGACACACTCCGTGGTAAAGGCTTCGGGAAGTATAGCTGCGTTTGTGCTCTGTTGGTTAAGTCTGCTGGTGGTGATCGCTTTAGATTCCAAGTCAGCTTCCCAAACCATTTGAGAGGGAGACATGATGAACGCTCCCGAATCAAAGACTGGGGTAAAGCAGAGGCGTTGGGCCAGAAGGAGCTGGAAAGCCTGTGAGAGCTGAATGCTCGGCCTTCGTGGGAGAGCGCAACGTGTGATGTGCAGAAGCATCTTTGAATCACAGAGTGGTGCTGATGTGCCTCTGAGGGGATGGGGCCGTTTTGATGGAGGTCTGCTGTGAAGGATGGACTCGGCGGGGCCTGGGGTGAACCAGGGCTCCTCTGGCAATTAGAGTGGAAGAACACTTCATTCAATTAACAAATATATATGCCTACATATATAATACACACACACACACAGATTGAAAAAGCTAGGGCTCATTGTAAGAAAGAAAAATATAAAAAATCAAACCCAGTGGTCTAACTGTTGTTGCAGTTGACCGTCTTCTATTTCTCATGCATTTCGTTTGCTTATTTTTTTCTAACGATTATTGAGTAATTTCTTATGAGGATTTTCTCTGTCAAGGCAACTTCATGTAGAATTGAAGCATATTAGGGAGTAATACAAGGACATTAAATGAGCATCGGTCTTCATGGATTTTAATCAATTGGCCTGATTTATTAAAAATTCTACATATCTTAACAGTAATTACATTTTGAAACCTGTATTAGCAAAAGTTTTAGTAGGGCCAACCTTTGAAGTTGCACATAACGATTAATGGAGAGCTGCATAGAACTGTATTTGGAATGTTAACAAACTTCTTGGAACTATTTGACTTTGTGTCAGATCAATATGTTTAATGAGTCACAAAAACATTTAGCATGGACACTTTTATGTAACAGCGAAGCATTCACTTTTGAAAAGGACTGAAGTTGTATGAAAGACTTGTAAATGCATTGTGACTTCAGAAATAAATTGGGCTCATTGCAGGAAATAGAGTGCAAGACTGTACGTTTCCTACTAGTACCTGTTGTGTTTCAGAAATACCCGGTGAGTTAGCAGTCTGAAATGAGGACATTTTCTTGGTGATGATGTTCTGGTTTATTTTTGTATCACTGAGTCCTATATTTCAAACTGCCTGAATTTTCACTCATTGTAACGTATGTGTCTTGCTACCTGTTCTTCTTAACCCCCACTCCTCCCGCCACCCTTTAATTTCTATATTTACACCATTTGATAAAGTGTATTGTCTTCACTATTTTGTCCTCCCAAACACCAGCATGGCTTATACAAGAGGGTTAGCTGCACGCCAGGTTACCTGCCCCACGTTAGATTTTGAACGTGTGATATTTCAAAGAAAACAAACTTCTAAATAAGGTGTGGGGTTTCTAATAGGAGGATAGAGAAGGAAACCTGACTCAATTCTATTGACCTGTTCTAATAGGAAAGTTACTGAAGTCTTATAAATAAAGCTGTTCAAGAGCAGACTAAAATAAGTGAACTATAATCTATATCGCTATGTTTGAGCTTCACTCTTTGCAGAGGAGAGAGCTGCAGAGGAGAGAGCTTATTCGTTTGTTCCTTCTCACTGAAGAAGTACATGATTTTTATTTTTTTTAATCTCAAAAGTCAGTGTGCACGTGCATTTGCTGATTATTAGATAGCAAATGATCAAATAGATAATTGATCTAGGAATGAACTGTCAAAGGAGCATGGGGGAATTGTGTAGCACTCTTACTGAGTTTTGAGAGGTGTGAGGTTACCTGTTCCTGTATTTTATTTTGAAAATCCCACTTTTTACTCTTACAAGAAAGATTTAAATCCTAGGAAACAAAATACACAACAATTATACTGCAAGTTGGAATGCTTTCATTTGTATTTATTTAACTCATTCATGGTTTTGTCACTTACGAGACATGTCTTTCAAAATACATGTGTAAGTCCCAATTTCATCTTCAAAGATGACAGCTTTCTTATAAATAAAACTTAGAGCTAGCACGTGAATTTCCTTAGTATCAATACATTACCATACAGCCCACATGCTTCGCAGGTGTCATTGGCAAATTTCTGAGAGCAGACAAGACTAAAACCTTATAAATCTTTCCATCTGAAGGTACATTTGTGTGTCAAAGTCAGTATTTCTCTACAATAAACTTGATGAAAGAATAATTGCAAATCAAGTCCTGGTGTCTATTTTCCTCTCGCTAGTGGATCCTGTTGCCTTACAAACACATCCATGCACGCACGTATCTACATACTCAGGCAGAACGTAGGGATTATGTGCTCCTTTCGCCATGCCCTTACTTTGGGTGGCATCGGAAGGAGTTCAGTGCTACTTAAAAATTCTTTTAATTTGCACTATTTGCAGTAATTCTGTCGTCATGCGCTGTGTTTTGGCGTCGTGGAAAGATGGGTGAGAGGGGGAAGAAGAGTCGTAGAGAAGACAGCTTATGTTTAGACAAAAATATCATGCTAATCAGCACAGATGGGATGAGAAATACAGAAAAAGTACACGATAGTTTAATAGGTTTTTGGCAAAATATGTCGGCTTTTTTTTTTTTTTTTTTTTACTTCTTTGAATATACCTGTCTGTGGCTATAGCTTTTCCGTAACAAAGACCTGAATGATTGTTTTATATGAACATGTTTGAAGCTAACCATAATGAGCTTAGTTTTTATCGATCTATGTAATGGTACAAAAGTCTTCCAAAGACAATGCTTAATTTTTCTTTAGTTCTTTGTGTTTGGATGGCAAGCTGTGGAACATATTTTTGCACAGTATGAAGCATCTTGGCAGACTTTTCAGGCCAAGTATTGGTGGTTTTAGAGTTATCTTTGGATCTGTCAAAAGTGCTAATAGGCTTTGTTGAGCTTCTTTAAGTTTCTAAATCATATTTGCTTTTTGCTTTTCTGCACTTTTTTATTTAAAGATGATTAAGGTTGCACTTGAATTCATGACTAATCTAATTTTGCTCTCACATGTGCTTTTTGTATAAGACTGTCTTTATCATATAGCAACCCTTTCATATCCGTAAGAAGCTATTTGGAAACAAATTCCTTAATTCAGCATTTTTGGGTGTATTACCTTTTCCTCCACCGATCCCCTTTTTTTTTAATTTGTGTGTTTTAAGAAGTGAGAATATCCTCTACAAACAAAAGCCCTTTTTTGTTTGCCTTGCACTGCGAAACCCCCTTATAACATAATACGTTTTGATCAAGTTCCCTACATGGTGACTTTCTAGTTTTGATAGTCAAGATCTTAGGATCACATTCTGCTGTTCATTAGAAGACATCTTAATTATTTAGTAAATGACGCAGGATTCCTGCCCCTGCAGCATGTGCAGAGGGCAGTTACGGTGGTAGCGAGGAACGGGTGACGTGCTGGCTGATGGGATGCAGTGGCTGTAGCCTCTTGTCCAACTTGCTCTGTTTTCCCTTTTGAATTTCAGTTATTTACAATAATTTTTACATAGGTACTTTCTAATATTCTGAGCAACAAAAGCATGGAAGAAGCCCGTGTTGCCTAGGAAGCATATATGTAAAGTTTTGGTGGTGTTACTTGCTTGTGTCTTGCTCTTTCTATCTGTACTTTAAAGGCAGGTTGCAAATGTGCTTTGCTTACAATATTCTTCCACTGCAATTAATTTTCTTTGTACTGTATAAACATACTGATCACTCAATTGGATGTTTGAATGCTGCCTCTCCATCAGAGATGGGCGTCCATGGAAATTTTCAGAGGGAGGACCGTCTGTCTGCTTCCTCAGTTTCCCCATCCCCCCCGGGAAGCGCTTTCTGTCCTCCGCCGCGGAGCAGCCTGTGTCCGCCTGCGCGCAGCGAGGCGTTCGGGCAGACTCTGTAACTCTAACTGCTGCTTGTAGCTTTGTCTGTTAAATGCCCACATACATTTCTAATGGTCAGAATTGTTCTAGCATAGACTGAGCTTATGCTTGAATTTGTCACATTGGAATTGTCCTCTACGAGAGCTGGTTTTGTTCTTGGGCTGTGAGATTCTTTTGGTACTTTATCAGGCAGATTGGAAGTTTCCGTAAAAGTGACAGAACGTATTTTTTCTCAGAGAATTGTCTTGTATTTAAGAAGCTGTATGTGAAACATCATCAATTTCATTATTCCAAGATGTAGCTCCCCAAACGTTAGGGGAAAGATACTGCAATTAGAAAGTCCTCAGACATGAGATGACATACTGCTTTCTTTTGTTAAGCCACGTACTGGATGTAGCGTAATAGGAGGATGAAATCTGTTTGCTTTATCTTTGTTTTATTAAGGACACTTTTTTTTGTAATATTATGAATCAAAAATTATTTTCTTTCTTCCCAGAGAAATCTGACAGAGTATTTTGTAGCAGTTGATGTCAACAACATGCTGCATCTCTATGCCAGTATGCTGTATGAACGCCGCATCCTCATTTGTTGTAGTAAGCTGAGCACTGTAAGTAAAATGCAGAATATTTTTTTCTATTCACAGTACTTTTTTAAAAATGACAGTTGTATGTAAGAAATGATCTGATGATCTCCAGGTCCCCCTTCCAGCCTCAGCTGTGCCACCTCAACTCTATTCTGTGGTTCTGTGTGATGATTTTACTGAACTTATGTTGGGCTCTAACGTTCAAATGAAAAAAGGGGATTTTGGATACAGGAATTCTCGGGGTGGTTTGGTATATAAACGTACAAACATCTATGCCATAGTGAAGTCCCTTCTTCATAATTTAGTCAACAGGAAAAACCACAGATAAATGATGCTGTCAAATGGATGTTCCAGTGACCTTTTCTGGATGGACCGAAGGAGTGGGCTAAAATACATTGACAGTCCACGTTTTTGCAGTTTTATTTGATAAGGTGTAGTCTTAATGCTTCTTAGGCTCCATCAAGGGTCTGAGAGATGAAAGCTACTGAATGCTCCAGAGTACTCTCCTCTAAAAATGGCTGGACATCAAAACAAGCACACAGCTTGATTTAGTTCAAAGTTTTGTGTGATGCATTTCAAGGTTTATCAGTCAATAAGATTATGATTTTCTTTATAAAAGAAAATGTTAAGTTTTCATTCTGTTTGCTCTGTAAATGGGTATTGATTGCTCTCCTTTATCAATGATGAGCATACGACGGTTTAACTAATGTTGCTTTCTAGTGCTATGGAGTAAGTACTTGAGCGGTCCTTTCTAAAATACGAGCTTCCATTTCCATTTTGTACGGTATCAACTAGTCTCTTACTGCATGACCATGACCTATTTGTGTTTGAGGTTCATGGAATCGTAAATACTATGGAAGGCTGAAATTATATAAAAAAAAAAAAATCACATGAGACTGGTCTGTTGATACAGGGCAGAAAAATGAGAGAGTACTTCATACTTAATCTCAGAATAACTATTACAGTATTGTTTTGAAAGGTAAGTGAAGCGAGGAGAGTTAGAATAATCTCTGGGACCTATTAATAATTATTAAATGGTTACAATCAATCCCACATGTAACCAAGAGAATTTAAGCATTATAAAGTTTAATATCATAGAAAACTTGTAAAATCTTAACTTTTATATCTTCCAAGTGTTCTGTGTCCTCCCTACTGAAATAAGGAAAAATCCGTCCAGCCCTGGTAGTTGAATAAAATGAAAAAAAGAGGTGTTTATTTCAGAAACCTAAAGAATGAAAAGAATAGTAAATTATCAGAGAGGAGTGAAGAAGAGAATGGCTATCCAAAGCATTTCACAATTTGTGTGGTTGGTTGGTTTAATCTCTCCCTTTGTGACAGAGCCTGGGAAGAAGAATTACTTACCTGTCACTTTGCCTTCCTTAATGAGCCGTTTCACAAGTGGGGTTGTGTTTTCTTTCCTATCTTTCTGCTATTTCTCTTCCTTTTGCCTCTGTCCAAGATAAAAGCATGTCTGGTTCTTCGGTAGGGAGGGGTATTCATACTGTGTGTTCTTATCTTACAACTTTATATATAAACTGCTCCAAGATTGGAGTGACAGTGTAAGACAGGTTTGAAGTGTTGGGCCAGAGCCAGCGATTCCTGCCTGCACGCTCCGCGCTGCGTGTTCCAGCAGTAGGAACAAGCTGCATTATTTTATTTCAAACTGTGCTCAGCGGAAGCCAAGACCTTGTAACTGGAAACGTACCAAACTGCGAATTCTCAAAGTAAAGTGCGGGTGGTGTGGTGGTGAGGGAGATTGGTTTCTTTGTTTTTAGTTTTTAGTTTTTTAACCAAAAGGTGGAAGGGACATATTTGAGGTTAATTTTTTTTTTAACTTTTGAGAGACATGGCACACTTCATACTCAAGGCTTGAATTTAATATCAGGTAAGAGAGAGAAAATTAAACAGTCCTGGATAGAAAGTATTTTCTGGTGGAATTTGTGCTATAATACATCATATCAAATTCAAATTATGATTTGAAATATCCTTCATATAGCTAAGTTGAATAAGGTTTAGAGGTAAGTGAGGGAGGCTGTTTATTAGCTATTTTATAAGCCATGCGTATGGAACCAGTGGAAGAATTATTGCTCTTTTCTTGGATTTTTTTTTTCTTTTTTTCCTACAAAAGGAAACTCAGACAATTTCTCAAAATGTTAAAGTGATTAGTTGTGTTAAATTTCTTTACATATTCTGTGATCTAACTACTCATGAAAAGCCAGATATGAACCAAAATGCATAAAGAACCCGTGCTTGGCAAAAGACCACCTGCTGGTGGGATTATGTTGTTGCAAAAAGGGAACAGAAGAGCTTTCCTTGCATCCAGTGTTCTCCCTTCCATCTTACCTGCTCAGGCAGCCCTGCCTCAGCAAGGTGTGTTAACCGTTTGTGACAGGGCAGCAGGCTGTCGCTCACTGCAGAAGGGCGCTTACGTGAAGCCTGATGATTCTTAGAAGACTTAAACTTGTGAATTTCTGTGATGTTTGTTTGGCTCCATCATACTGAGATGAATTCCTTTACCTAATTTTTCTGTTATTTTTTGAGTGTTAGTACAAAGCAAGAAGATAGCATTCTGACATCGATACTCTTTTGTTCCTGGGAGTTGAGAGCTCGCCGGGTCGCTTCTTCCATGTCACGGGCAGCTCTGATGCACAGCCTCTTATTCCCTGCTTGGTTCCTGAAGTGAAAAGACAACGTGTGATTAATGCCGTTCACCGAGAGTCCTTGTGATGCAGCATAGCTGAGAGCTTGCACCCTTCTTGTACAGCAGTCTTACAACTACTGGTTTGAATGTACAAGCTCTCCCTTCCCCGGAGCTCCAGTGCTGTGCCCGTCCCCTGCCGGGGTGGGTTTAGAGCTACAGCCAGCCTTCGCATCAGCCCGCTTTCGCTGCCTAATTCTTCTGTAGCTCAGGCTTAAGGTTTCTCCTTCGTTTTTAGCCCTGAGTCATGCAGAAGATTGATTTTACAAACACGCAAAAGCGGTCATTTCCCCCCGTATATATTGCACATTTGTAGCCCCGTACTGCATCTGTGGAACTGTGCCATGTGTACGCACCAGGAGAGAGAGAGTAAAACGTGCTGGAAAATGGCCTCGTGTAGTTCAGCATCAGTTTATAACTTTTACATGTGCGACAAAATCCCATTGATTTAATTTCCTCAAATGAGGCTGTTAGAGTATTAAATGCAAAACTGCAAAAACTGAAGTAGTGAATCGGCGTCTGTCTTACGTCGCTGCTTTTGTCCGCTCTCTCGCAACAGCTGCAGGAAGCTGAGGTAGTGGAACTAATCTTATTTCAAAATGCTGGATTCCTATAGTTTTGACAGTTGGGCATTTCTCAGGTTGCCTTATTATTAAGCGCTTGTTTTCTGTATGGCAATCGCTAATCAGGTGAGGTCTCCAGCAAATACGCTATTTCTTTTTTATGAGCCCTTATCTTGGCAGAGTTGAAGGACAGTGCTGGTGCTTACCCATGGTAGTGCGTTATTTGAATTCATGCCAGAGAGCAAGGTGGGAGTACATCTCAAAAATAAGTGACAGGTTCTGCTCAGATGTCTGCAGTGTTGAGCATTATGTCTGTTTAATCTTTTCTTGCTGAGTTTTAAAACCAATGGGAGGGGGGCTTGGATGGGGCCGCCTTGGATTACTGAGTTTGCTCCTCTACAGCAGCAACCGTGTGTTAGAATAATGCCGGGAAGTAATCCATTTGATCCTCGTAGAAGCAATTTTTAAGTGAGAATTAAATTTTTAAACAGTATTTTTTCCAGACATCTTTTTGATTTGGAGAACAGAAGCAGGAAACATTAAAGGATTTAGGACTGTAGAGGAAAAACTGCAGCGGGAAAGCATGCCCTTTTTTCTGGTGCTTATTTTGGAACTAGGCTATGCCTTTCGTCTCATCTGTGAGAGGCGAGCATCTTCTCCAGTAGGAATAATATAAAGATAACTTGAAATATAATAGGACAGGGATAAATCTTTAGTGTTTCGTGAGGTGTAAATATAAAATAAAGTCAAGATTTTGGAGCTTCTAACTTTTGCTTTAATTAGTGTCCCAACATACTAATATTTCCATCCCATATGGATCATAAAATAATGTTCACCTGCTAATAAAGAGTTTTCTTATTGAGAAAGACTGAACAGATTCCTCGTTCAGATACTTGCTGTACCCCGTCTGCTTCCGAAGACGCTATTTCCTTAGGGTGGTTGTTCAAATGTAGCTTAAATTCTTGCATATTCTCACAGATGAACCACCTTATCAGCACTGGGATGCTTTTGAGCTTTGTGGACCCTCTTGTTATGACACTTGCCAAATCGAGCTTTGCTGAGGGGAGGAGTGACTGCGTAGCTTCCACGGGAGACAGAAATGAACAATCTAAGGGATATTAAAAGGGTCAGACAAGACTGTGCCTCCAGGTGTTACCAGTATTTCTTGAGAGAGTTTAATGGCATTGTGGAGCTAATGAAGTGGGTGTGAAGATGAGGACAGATGAAACAGTACTATTTGTGCAGGTGAATGTCACTAGTTCAAGAAAATTTTTGACCAAATTATCTATGGTTCAGTATGGTAGAGAATTGGTCAAGAATGTAGGCCAAGAGCTGGACATAATAGACAGGACGGAAACCAGGGGTGCAAACAGAGTCTGTTTGCAGTCCTAGTAGGTGGGACAACGGTACAGCCCTGAGCAGCTTCTGCGTGGAGAAGCTTCATTGCTGCACATTAAGATGCAGCTGTTGAGGCCTGAAGAAAGTAAGATCAAAATAGATTCTGGAAAAGAAACACAAGAAGAGAGATGGATCTGAAGAATAAGATCTGATTTCAGAAATGGAGTTGAAAGTCGGGTGCAATAACATTCTCCCTTGAAGAAACTACAGTTCTTTGAGCTATACGGAAATACTTGGAACCTGTCACAATGAGGCGTAGAACTAGTGAACGCATAAACAAAGGCTCCTGGGGAAGAGTAAATATGACCTTTGCAAAAGAAATCCATGCCTCGAATCATAAACCTTTAAAATCTAGGTAAGATCGAACAATGTTGAATTCTTTGAAGCTATTAAAGAAATTTTCGTGGCATAGGAGAGTTTGAGCCTCTTGAAGGTAAACAACTGGCTAAAAGGGTGAGGGGAAAAGGGTGAGAAAAATTATCAGTTTTCCTAATCTTGGAAGTTGCTCAGTGGTCCAACAGTGCTCTATCCTGGAACATGCTCAATGTCCTCATGAAAAACAGTTTTTAAAAAAGGGAGAAAATGTTGTAGCAGTCATTTTGTTGCATGGCGTGGATAAATATGAAATAATGCTTATGGGAGAAAACACTTCCAACCATGTAAGCAATCATGGTCTGAATAACTGAAGTAATTATTACCACTCAGGAAGAGATACTGGAGGGTTTTTTTTAGAGAGCTGGATCTATGAAAATGCCAGCTTATTACTCAGTTGAAGGCTTAGAAGCCAAAAAATTATTATGAAGGGAGTACAGAACACAAAAGAGAGCATAATGCCACGAGATATGTTCACGGCTTGCCCACATTGTGAATATTGCATGAGTTCTTATCTACTCCAAATAAAAAACGATAAAGTAAACCAGCAAAAAGTACAGAGAAGGGTAACAAGCACAAGCAAATAGACAAAATAATCTCTCAGTTAGGGAAAGCAGAGTAGATCAGAGCTCTTCACTCAGCCTGGTAAAGATACTAAGCAGGTAGGGAACTTGATAGAGATACAGAAAATCACATGTGGCCCTTAGAATATAAGTAGATTAATTTTTAATTAATTGTCTCATAATGCTCAAGACTCAGAGCACACATTAAAGTTGAGAGGGAACAGGCTCAAAGTGAAGAGATGGGGCGGCACTTCTCGAAGTATTTATTTGAATTCGGTGGCCCATGAAGTGAAGCTGCAAGCTGCTGGGGACTGAGAAAATGGGAAATACCAATTTTATTGATGAATGTGTTGATCGGTGGTTTTAGTAATTTGTGTTGACTGCTGTTGGACAGAGTACTGGGAGATGAGGGATTTTTGATCTGGCTTAGTACGCCATTCTTTTTCTTAGGTTTTCCTTGGTTAGGTGATAGGGACAATTGGAACTCAAAAGCATTATTAAACAGACAGATTATTCATATATTTTAGCCACAATAACAATATCTCTCAACTAGGTACAAGGTATGGCTTCAAATTCTGCCTTTTCAACTTGAGGAGTTTTATGCCTGAAATTTTTATCAGTAAAGTCCTGTACGGGTTTACACCCGGCATTCTGGGTCTTAGGTTCTAAATGACTTTTAAAAATCTGCGTCTGTTTTGAGCTCTAAATTGCAAAGTATATTTTGGTTCATCTTTATAGTCACTTTTCTGCTTTTGACAAACACCTGCTTGCAAAGCTCGTACCTCACTGTGGTTCTTATCTGAACCACGCTGCGGAGAAGCACAGTAATTCTCCCCAAAAATCCACGTTCCTTGGTGCATTCTCATTGCTTATCCACATCTGTATTGCTCAGAGGCTTAAAAAGAACACATAAAATATGTGCCTGTCTTCCATCTTCTTGCCTAATGACCTGCATTTTAATCAGAAAACAGGTTCTGTTACTTACAGAAACTGCATTGGAACTACATAAAGGCTTTGGCATTGAGCGTAAGCCAAACTGCATCCAGAGCTGCAGCTGATTTTCCCTGACGTGGAGCCTTAAGGGACTGTATTAGCTCATCGAGACCGTTTCTTTACCAGTCGTGAGTTTCCTATGAAGAGGTATACAATTCAGTAGTCTGTCTTAATGGAATTTAAGAACAATGAGGATCATCTATTTTCTTTAAGGTTACACCACATCTAACAATTAGGATCAATGTCACAATTTTTCTTTGCTTAGTTTCACGTCGCACAACTTCAGGCCACCACATGGACCTCAGTCCTTTCGAATTTGTCTTTTTGGTATTTGTAAGTGGTGTTCTCCTTCCTTCTTATTGTCCAGACAAGCATTATATGATCGATTTCATTGTACCTTCAAATAACCGGCAGGCTTTTGTTGAGTATTGTTTTCAAAATGTGTCTCACAAGCGAAGCACATGGTAGTTCTTGTGTTGGGTATCGTTTGAGGTTAAATGACACTCTAAACTGCGAGACACTGTCAGGGTGTCTGTGACTGCCTCTCACCTCTTGGTCATTTCCTTGAATGCGTCTATTTGTGTGAGTGTTCTGATTTATTTATTTATTTGTTTTCTATTTTCCCAAGTGCATGCGTGTGCGCGTCCATATCCTCTTCTTACCGTATTTTGACTATAGCGACCTTACTGAGGATTACCACCTTCTCCATTTCAATATGCTTAGTGAATGTGACAAATATCCTGCTTATCTTCTTTTCCAAATTATTAATTATCGTTTGGAATAGGATTAAGAGACGTCATTTCCTCCAAAGCTCTGTGCGGGTTCTCCCCGTGGCGTGACTGGCACCTGGGTTTGCTGGTGCTGATCTTCATTCAGTACCTGCCAACATCAAAACTATTCTGAATGAGTTTTGAAAAATATAACTGAGAAATCCCATGGATCAAATGATTTGGTGAAGGGCAATTAGATAAAAATCCCTTTTAAATAATAACAGTTTAGTCACTGAGTTTAGTATGATATATTCTTAAGGAAGGTATGTCACTCGCATTGTGTCTTCCTGAGCTCAAATATTTTTTCAGTTCGTGTTATAATTGCAATGTAGTTTTATGGTATTTAATGGATGGTAATGGGATGGATTGGGAGATTTGCCTTTACTATTTTTTGGTTCACTTTATGTTTTCATTTCCATGTTTCCGTTGCTTTATAGAACACTGGGTGTTCTTTTCAGGATTTGTTTGTTGAATGAATCACTTTCTCGGCTGTTTACAAAGTCAGTCGAATGACAACCACCATAAACCAGTCATGCTTCACCCACCAATACCCTTTTTCTTAACAAGAGCACCATATATTTTGTAATAAAGCACGTTGATATGAAAGCAGAATTGATTCTTTACTTTTTTTCTTCTAACTTTACCTTTTTAAGCTTGGTTTTGTCTTATTTATGATCCCGTTTTCATATGTGTTTTTCAGTTAACTGCCTGCATTCATGGGTCTGCAGCTATGCTCTACCCGATGTTCTGGCAGCATGTTTACATTCCTGTTCTGCCCCCACATCTATTGGACTACTGTTGGTAAGGCTATATATATGTGTGTGTGTATATATATTATCTGTATGTATATATATCGCTTAGATTCACAATGGTTTTCACATTTCTGTATAGTAAGTCTTAAGTCCTCTTATGATGCAAGTGTTACTCTAAAAATATGTAGACATATTAAGGAAACAACCAATCTAGGAAGTAAAAAAAAAAAAAAATTCATGGTGAGATACAATTGTCTATCAGCACGTTGAAATACTCTGATGTGAGTGGTTACTATGGAATGCTGAAACTTAGATGTTGTGTAATTAAAATCTATTTTCAGCATATCTGTGTTAAATGTTAAAATCTGAGTTAAGACTCCAAGGGTAGAGGATACAGTGGAGAAGATACTCTCATTTTCCTGCTTTCCTGAACTTTTGTTGGGGGTGGAGGGAAAGCTATTCATTTTCCTGCGGTGATCTTTTATTATCAGCGTGTGTTTAGAACATATTTACCTTATTTAGGGGAACGAATGTAGACCTTTCAAAAACTTACTCACTATCATGATGTGACAAATTTTGGCAACCTCGTATAATGTCAAAGCTGGCCCTGTTTTGACCGGGAGCCTGGACCGGTTGCCTCCCGGAGGGTCATTCCAGCCTATTCGGCCAGCTGGACAGCATGGAATCACAGAAGAAGCGTCCTTGCTCGCTGCTGGGCTCCGCAGGCTCCCGTGCCGCTGGGCGCGTGTCTTGGACTCTAGTTGACAGCTCAGAAGGCTGTCTGCAGTGCCCCTCCAATACTCTCTCGGTTTCTACTTTGTTTTCTAGTGCAGTCAATCAGTTTAGCCTAACCAGCCATAACCACATCTCTCCCGTTTGCTGTGCACAGGAGCGGCAGATGAGCACTCTGAGTGATTAACAAAGAGGAAGTTTACGATGCTGCTGATTTTAGTTGCTCAGCCCTTAGTTACTGCTTCCCACGCTCGGTTTGTGTGACCTGCCCTTGGTTTTTTCTTCCCTTGTGTGTAGGTAGCAGGGAGATGAAGTTTGCCCGGGAAGAGCGGCCTCACCTCAGGCTCCCTAGAGAAGTTGAACGTTCAAGCCCTCTTAGAGAGTTAACGGAATTGTTGCCTGGGCATGCAGGGCTGGAATTAGTCAGGCCAAAGCTTGGCTGGAGTTAAACTGAGGGATGCGATGGGTAATGAGAGGCTTCTGCAGGCTTGGAAGGAAAAGGGAAGCACGAGGGAAATGTGGTCCTGCTGCTGTGTGGTCACGTAGTCAAGTGCTGAAGGACACGGAACGGGCTGAGGGACTCGATGCCTTTGCCTTTACTGGCCCCTCTGCCGGCTCGCCTTCGTGCCGGTCGGTGGTGCTTAATGCACATGGGCAGTGATTTGGAAACGTGGAAACAGCCTCCCCCTGCCCCCTAGCATTTTAAAAAGTCCTTTTCAGTAGAAAACAAACTTAAACTCAGTGTGTCATCTGCTGCTGTATTTTAAGTGGGGCTCTTAGCGTGGAGGTTGGCTGTTTTTTTTAAGAATGGTGGTGTCCAGTGGGACGTTTCCTCTGCATTTAAGCAAGAGGCAGGAACCAGCAGGGATAACTAGCAGTTCTGAGTGAAGTGCTAGGAGCTGAAACGTGTAGATTTAAAGGAAGCTTGTTCCTCTGCAGATGATTTAAATGTTAAGTATGTGCCTATGTCGAGGATACACGGAACGGAATCTAAAAACTATTATCTCCTGTAGAAATGAACCTTCAATTTACTCACTGCACAGGAAGGGCAGATTCCAGTCATTTGCGCTGCCAGCGGGTGCCCTTTCTCTGCATAATGGGCTTCGCGTGTGTAATTAACACATGAAGGCTGCTGCTGCCAGCTTTTTCTTCAGGTACATGCTGCTAGGAGTTTTCAGGACAACGATGTGGGCCACAAGAGGCTTTTACGCCGGGTTTGAAGATTAGGTATTCATCGACTTTCTGACAAAGCCACGTTCAAAGGGACTGAGTCCAGACCCCGCAGTCGGGAGCAGAAGTGGGCAAAACGCAAACACTTGGGCAGTGCACCCAAGGAAATAAAGACACAAGTCATTGAGCTCTACTGAATGAATTCTTTCATGGCATCACACGCTGTCCATATAACGAATGAGCCAGCTAGTGTGTGAAAAGTACGATTTGGAAATGTATAATTATTAGGCAGATTGTAATTGCATGCTCACAAATACCGTAAGTGGTTACCTTAGCCAGATATGAATTGGAGAGGTAGCTACACAGGCTCTAATTGTTTAAGTCAATTTAGCAACAATTTAGGTGCCATAAATATATTTTTCAAAATAGACTCCATCTATTTTGTAACCACGTGAACCTATAGAGGTCATTTGTGCCTAGGAGGACTGAGAAATCAGCTCTGTGCCATCTGCTTTAAGGTGGTATTCTTGCTCGTTGATGTCTGCCTCTTAAGGGAAATGACCTAAGATTATTTAAAATAAAAGGGTTTAATTTAATTTTAATTATTGTCTGACTATTTCTTTTGCAAATGTGACATAAGAATTGTAAAGAGCTGAAATGAAAACAAAATTTAAAGTCATGAGAATTCTTCAGTTCCTATGAATACAAAATACCGCGTTCGTTCAGTTGGCTGTGTCCGTTCATTGACTGTGCTGGACGGTGCTTCTGAATCTTCTGCTCTTTGAAAATCACAGAAGGGTTTATAGACTGTATTACTCGTGGCCTTTGAAAGTTTTTGAAAAAAGTATGTTCCACCTGTGATTACTTGCTTTTCATCGTGTGAGTTGCAGTGGAAGTTTTTCCTATAAAGGAAACTTCTAACTGATGGACCGAGAGCTCCACAGTGGTGAAATTGGAAATTTGTTGTATTTCCTGGGAAGAGGAAGGGGGACACAACAATTATTGGGGCTGTCCAGAGCCACAGAAAAGCAGAAGAGCGCTCTCTGCAGAGAGGGAACAGGTGGGAACTCTCCTCCTGCCACTCGAAGATCCTTTTGGCCACCTTCACGAAAGAGCAGCCTCAGGCTCGGTGCGGAGAGTTCCCTTCGGCGGCTGAGAGAAGGGCGCTTTCCCGAGTCAGGCAGCAAAGGTGGCGCACTGGGTATTGTTACAAGCGAATGGCCACAAACACGCTCAATATGAATCCGTTTCACTGACATAGTTAAAGCTCAAGTCTTTTCTACAGCATTTTGTCCTTTATCGACATTTTACACCAAATACTTTCAAAACACTGTGTTTTTTCAGTTTGCTCTTTGCTATTTTTTTTTAACTTATAATGTGGAAGGGGAGAAATTTTCTTCCCATTTCCCTTTTGAAGGGATTTTTTTAAACTAAATATTTATGTTCACCTGTATTCCTCATTCACGTACCTAACTGCAAAACTGAAAATGCCAAAGGCATCTTCAAAATGTTTGTTCTCGATACATTTGCTCATTGTGCGAGGGATGCTGAGCCAGTCGTAGCGGTGTGCTACCATGTACGTGTGTCTGGAATGACTTCGGTCATCTGATCCCTGTCATTTAGATTAATTGAGGGCAGGGGGGAGGGGAAGAAAGGGGAAGAGCGCTATCCTTTATTTTCCATTTTTTAATTAGGTACCATTCTTTGATATACTTTCAGCCCAGGGAAAGACTTTGGGTGGAGGAGACTAGAAATTGGTGGGAATCCTATCATTAGATTTCACACCTTAATGCACAATTGCTTCTTCCTTTGAATACAGAGGAAACATAGGAAGCGCTGCTGGTTTGGGGGGGGGGGCAGCGGGGGTTTTGTTTTGTGTTGTGGGGTTTTTTTATTAAAACGGTACATGCCAGCAGGTGCCAGAAGTACTGGTTAATGAGGTACTGCCACCAAGCATCAGTAGCCAAGCACATACAACTACTTAAATTTGGCCAGATCTTGTCCGTCTATTTTGTTGTTGGGAATTTAAACATTTCTTGATGTGAAAGAAACAGTCTATTAATTTTTCCTCACTACTTCTTCCAGTTTGTTTTTCATGTGGCATAAAAACACTCCCACTGTGTCTGTTTTCTTCCTTTTTGCTCTCGGTGTCTGTGTTTAAAATTAGCCTGTACGAAAAGCCAGTCTTTGCTGACCTGGTAACACAGCTTAGTGTGTTCTCCAAGTCCCAGAGCATTGTCACTCGGGTTATTCTGTGGGCTTTTAGCAGAAGCAACAGTATATTTTCTAGGGTGATTAAAACAGTCTTTTATATTAGATAGACTGCTAAGCAGCCAACATTAATATATTCCGGGAGCCACCTTCTTCGAGCACCCTGGCACAGCTGCTGAACGAACCTTTCTATTGGTGGAGGTTTCCCTTTCTCCAGGAGTTTTTTTAACTCCCTTTCTCCTGGTTTCTAAATCTGCATATAGTTCAATATGCTTCTTTCAGTAGGTGGAGGGGGTAACCGGAGGGCGAGTACTCCTGCTGCTCGGGAAACAATGACTCCTTCGTCATGAGCCTCTTGGTCGGCGGTTTGGTTTAGCCTGGTACATCTGTGTACTCGCTAAACGCTCTTGTAGTTGCTCTTCTGGTCTCTTAGCTGTATGTTTTCTACATCGTTCCAATTTATGCAGTCAAGTTTCTAATTTGCAGCAATTATCCTGATAAATTTTGGATCACATTCTGTTGCATTTCAATGCGTAATCTGAAGAGAAAGCAGGAGACCGCCTTAGAGAGTGAAGTACTACCGGTGTGAAAGAGCGACACGTTAAGTCAGTATTTGTGTGTCAAGACATGAACTTACTAAACGTGATCTAATCAATTTTCCTGGAACAATGAAGGAAAATGGGAATCCCCGCGTAGCTGTAAACTGTGAACCTTTTTGAGATCCTTGGGTTTTACATTACTTTCTCTGGTGAACTGCAGTATTTTTTCAGTGTAGGTTTTTTCACTTAAGAGGAAATGTCCCTCTATTTCACCTGCTTCTTTTCCAATTAGTAGTTGCCTACCTCTTGGGAGCGTAATTAAGAGGTCTCTAGTTAGCCTAAGGAAACGAACTAAAGAAATTGTAAAAATGCAACTATAATAAATGGGCAATATATAGCCATTAAGTCCACACTATCCATATTCATGCTTAGGCATTGCTACTTTAATGATTTGATATTTACCTATATAACTCATTTGATTATAAATAATGCTGATTGCATCGGGAACCAGTGTAGCACAAGAGGAGTAATAACCTTTCTCTTTGTTCCAAAAGACTTAGGCAGGCATTTTGTTTAAGCAGTAAATATGCATAGTAGAAATTGATACTTTTTTAATTTTGTGCTTAATGGTTATTGGCTGCCACCAAACAACTTGGAGTGATTAGTAGCTGTGGTTGTACGAAGCTCCAGGCCTGATGAAGTGTCAAGCAGTAGGAAGGGACTGGTCTGAAGGGCAGTCTTTAATCTGCCACGGGTCCCAGAAGGATTAAAGGCTGTGCGGAGCGTTTCTGCTGTTTATACAAGCGATGTGTCGTACTGAAAGTTCACTTTAAAGTCTTGGAAATACACATCTAACCTGATAGATTAAAAACTGCTGGAGCGTTTCATGTCTCAGGACCCGGACAGCAGTTAGGAAGAACTATTATAGTGTGCTCTGACTGGGGAAGAGGCGGCTCACAGCGTTCCCTTGGACAGGGTGGTATCTGGGTATTCGCGTAATGGCATGTGGTTAACACATGATAAAGAAAAATGGTGATAAAAGCAATTTATGAAGCCCGACATGAACCTTCAACATTTACATTTAAGTGTGTTTCCTTTTCAGTCAGATTGATGAGTGATGACAGAATAATATAATCCCTCTGGTAGATTTTATTGGAAATATACATGCTCTTTACCAGAATTACATTTTATTGAAGTTATTTGTGTTTGCTTACTTAAACTTCCGGGAGTATAAAGAGCTATCATGGTGAATTATCCTTAAAATATCTTTGCTTTTGCTTTGCTGTTCGTGTGTCGTTGACCAATAGTGTCAGTTCTGACAAACAAGATGATTTTTGATAAAATAGGTAGTCAGATAATTTGATTTTTGTTATCTGTGGAGAAAACACTTTAAGGTCCACATTTGGTTGATGAACAGTAACGGTTATTTTAAAGCAGTTTTGAATAAACAAATGTCGCACAAATGCACCTTCAAAAACAAGTGCTCCATGGATGCATCACAAATCTGCTTTTCTCCACACTTATCACCTTTCGCACACCGAAACCTGCATTCGTGTCCCTTGATTCTCTGCTGGGACCTGTGTAGACGCCTCCCATTTGCCATTCCTCCGTGCTGTCTTTCAGCATTACAAGCAATGGCTTTTGTGCATAAAACTGAGTTAATTTCTTTTCATATATTCCCATAACTTTGGAAATGCTTTGTCAGTCTTCAGATGTAATCCATTTCTAAATGGTGTGTATGTGTTCCACTTCATGTCTGAAACGTGGCCTGTTCACCTGCACAGCTTTGCCCATCTCTGACCGTCCGGCATTTTCCCTCTGACTTTATAAGCCAAGCAATCGCTTGTACATGTTGAAAAAGTTCTTACAGGAACTATTTTCATATGGTTTTGTCAACCTTCTTCATTTACCTTCTACTTTCCCCATCTTCTCTTCTGCATCCAACATGCTATTCATGTTCCGGAGCCCTTCACAGCGTGTCCCCCGTGTGCTCGCCATTCTCTGTGCCAGTGCGGCGGTGCGCTGCCGCGCGATCCGGTGTTGCACCCATGCGTTAAATGTTTCTCAAAGAAATACCCGACATCATCTTTTGGGCTCTGCCTTGTTCCCCAGTGGAAATTGCTGCAACTATTCATAATACTAACACAAAGATTTGCAATACCAGCGCATTATGCTTTAACAAATTACTGCTTCCAGGTTTCCTTTTTCATATCAGTCAGCAAAACCGGAGCTGTTTCCTCTGTCAGTGGGTGCACTAAACCCTCTCTCCGGAGTTCCGTAGCATCACATTGTCCCTCCTGCGTCCTCCTGTCTAAGCGTATGCCCATTAAGCGCCTGACTTGTCCTTTAACGTTTAGTAATACAAGTTGAAAGAAATAACAGCGTTTAAAACACTGCTAAAAGTCAGGTTAGTGTAGCCTTTGTGCAGTCCGTGTAACAGTTGTGTGTGCTGTGCTGCCTTTACCTGTGATGTCTTTCACGAGAAAATTGGAAAGATGACTCATTGCATGCGAAGCTGATCCATATATCTTAAGCCACACCTTTCCTGTAATTCCTTCAAATCTTTCTGGGGGGGCACAGTTTTAAGGATTTAGGCATTCTTCTTATTTTTTTGTTGATAAACTGGGGGATTGAAAGATGGACACGATACAGTTAATTAACTTTCACAGGTTCCGATTTTCCTGTGCTCGGTGACAGGCTCTACTTTCGGACACGTTAATAGACGGCTGGTTTTCTGGAATACTGCACTCTTCCTGCTTCCTTTCATTACATTCGCCAAGGTTCCACTAGATGAGACATTTGCAGTCTCAAGACTTCCTGCCGAGGTTCAGACTTTGTATTTTTGAGATTGAAGCTGTCGTGTTCATGAAACTACTTAATTAGAAACACATTCATTTCGGTGCATGCCGGAGGAGCCTGGAGCAGCGTCGCCAGGCACACAGGGAAGTTGAGCATTTGTGCAGCTGGCAGCTAAACCAATGGTTTATACTTTGAATATAAAATTGCTGGGTATTTTCTTGCTCCTGGAATGTGGCCATTGGAAATGAAGAGATGTGGGTGAAAGAGATAGCATTTGTCGCAAATAAAACATGCAAAATGACAAATAAAAATACTCCTCAGTTGAGCAGCAATCCATATGTAATAAGTGTGTATCATGTTGCATGGTAAAAATTTCTATCCAAGAACTTGGAGGTGTGTTCTGGTTCTCATCTGTGGAATTCCCAAGGAAGCAGAACCCTCAGGATCTGTACGTAGTTAGTTTCTGATTCAGCAGTCCCTCTGGGCGAGCTGTCCGGCGGTGCTGGTTGGGTGGAGCTCAGGCAGGCGCGTTCCTGCGCGGTTCAGCACGTTGTGGAACACGGCCTGTCGGGATTCTGCAGATGAACTTGTGAGGGGGTTTTGAGTCGTATGTGTTTAATGTCTTCAAAAAGAAACAGAGTGTTTTCATGTAGGACGTCTAATACAGAGGCCGTTTCCGTCTCTTGGAACAGCATCCAACAACAGAGTAAGAGTTTCAGGGGGTATATTAATAAACATAATGAATATATTCACGTGCACATCAGTAAGTATGGGGGTTTTTTTGAAAAGGTATTTCTCATGAAAATGAGAACCAGAGTGATTTTTGCTGGTCTGGTGTCTTGCAGTAGTTTTTTCAGCACTGTACTTCTCTTAGTGAGCAGTAGGCACCAGTTTATAAAAGCAATATGGAAGATATTTTAATCCAAGGCAATACAGTGACATTTCTCTCATTTTTTCATCTGAAGTTGAAAATGAGCTCTTTGAGCTTCTGTATCCAAAATGAAATGAAGCTCTATTTTAAAAGTTGTGTCTGTCTGTGTGCTTTCCGTTTAACAGGCAGTATATGCCATATTTGCAATTAGCAGCTTTGGCATCCTCTTTGATGTGCTCTAATAAGCAGTGCAAATATAAGCTTTCCCTCACGAGTTGAGTGGGAGTCCTGTAATAAGCTTAATATTAGAAATACTGTATACACAAAGATACAACTTCCGTTCAGTATTCTTCTGGTGTTGGTGTTTGCTAACAGTGCAGAAGAGAAGACCGAAAAGATCAGTCTTTCCCCTAACTGTCAGCGTTCTGGTTGGTAACGGCAGTATCACACCTGCGCTTGAGGCGACAAATTTGGCCCAAGAGCCTCTTGGCGTTCTGAAGGGAATACTGGTATCAGCGTATATCCCAGGAACTCTGGAGTTAATCAGAATCTTCAAAACTAGTTTTTATATTTTTCTTTTGTAAATGTAAACATTTTGAAATTCATACTTTAAAATGTTTCTGGACCCATATTCAAAGGATTTAAAACTTGTAGTACCGGGTGATACGTATACATTAAATTAACCGCTTAACACCATAACAGGATCAATTTTTCTAAAGAATACCCTTAGAAAAATTCTGGGTATTTTTTTGAACATTGTAATAACCCATTTTGTTTGTTTTCTTAAAGACCCCAGTATTGTAGTTAATAGCTGTCTGTATGTACCTGTCTTAACTTAGTCACTTAGAAATTTTGGTGTCGAGAAAAATTAGCCTTACAGTAGTGAGAGGACATTGTGTAGTAAAAAAAGTTTTTCAAATATGGAATAAAATTTTGTTCACATGTGGTGTGTTTATATATATATAATGTTTTAGAGCAAAATCTAATCCAGTATCCTGCTTTTTTCCTGTAGCTAACTTTATAAGTCATATGTGTTAATCCAGTGTTATGAGAATGTAAAGCGAGTTTTTTTTTTCCCTCTTTGCAGTGCCCCAATGCCCTACCTCATCGGAATACATTTAAGTTTGATGGAGGTAAGTCTTTCTCACCGTGTCTGAAACTACATATAGTTTTATGATTTAGAGCCAAGTTCTGCAAGCAATTATACATTCATTCATATGCTTAAAAATTAAATAATCCTGTTAATTTAGGAGTGCTGAGAGAACTGAAATTAAGCATACATGATGATGTTAAGTCTTAAGGGAGTCTTATTTGATCCTTTGTACTCTTGGGACACACTTTCCGTTCAGTTCAGCCACCAGCGACGAGCTCACGTTGTGTTCCCTTCTCCATCCTGTTGCTTCATTTAATCAGTTTACTGCCTTAGTTTGACTCTATTCACAAAGGCAGAGTCGGTATTAAACCAAAATGTTGACAGTTATAGTTCTCTTTTAGGCTTTTGCGGACAGATTGTAATTTTTTTAATGTTCAGAAGATCTGAAAAGAAGGAACTTGCTGTTAATGTTAACACAAAGCTGGCAGAAAACCAGCCCTCACAGAAAGCTTCACATATAAACAATTCAGAGTAATTCATGTGACTTTTTAAAAACTCTAAGTGTGGAAATAGCACATTTGCGTTTGCTTCCAGGACTGCTGAAACAGTTGATGACTTTCCTCAAAAGTATCTGGAGGACAACATAAGCTATGAATTGAGATCCCCATGAAAATCCTCGTCCTCACGAGCCGTGCCCGTTTGCGCAGAGGGCCGGGCAGCGCGGCTGCGCGCCACGTGGGCAGAGGTTTCCCTGCCCCGACAGCGCTGCCTCTCCTGGGCTCTTCAGTTCCAGGCGGCGCTGAACTGGCAAATGCCCTTGAGGGTTAATCGACGTGTGTCCCTCTTTGAGACCTGCGTTTGGAGATCTCGGCTTAGTGTTTAGGATACGTAACAATTTACAAAGCTGAGGTTTACATCACATAATATAATGTGTACTACTAGAATGTTTGTTCTTAAATTGTCCATAAAAATGTGTAATTTCTTTGGAAATACTCTTCAAACAATCATACGCGTGCCCTAGTGAAAGAGTAATAACAATCCTCTATGTCCTTGTGTGTTAAAAATTAGACTAGTGTGCTGTGTAACGTCCCCCTTTTTCCAGCGTTAATGTGAAGCGATTTTAGAAGTCCCTTTTTCCATGAGAAGCTAGATGAAATGTGCAGGACCTCTTTTTTCTTTTTTTTTTTTTCCTCACCATCCTGGCTACAGATGACTTTTTTATGCCCTTTATATTGCTAAATACAGTACAGAATTGCAGTACAATGTGTTAGTGAATAAGCAATTATTTTAAAAGTCAACATGTACGTTTGTTTGCACATCATATGCATATGTTAGAGGGGTTTCTGATAATTACCCTTGAATACTGCATAGACAGGACCAAAGCAATATCTAGGAAGAAACAGTCTAGCATTATTTGCATATCGATCGAGAAACTTCCTGGCCCGTCTCTGTCCCAGGTAATGGCTGGCACGCTTATTATGGTACCTATCTATTCGAAAAAGAAGGAAGAGACCTGGTAGAGGATGGGATAATATCTCAAGAGAGATACTTGTCAGCTTTCACAAATATTCTTGCTCACAAAGAGCTGTGCGCATGGTTAGCCTGGCAATGGGTATAGGAAAAAAAATTAATAATTACACCTTGGAGTTGCTTTGCATGATGTCTCACTCCTGCCTGGCTATATAAACCCAGTGCCTCTTCCTTTGTCTCCGTTTTTCAGATTGCAGGGCTCTGTAGGCCTTCCAAACTCCATCTGTAAAAACTCAAAAAAAAGGAGTTGTTCTTGGAGAAGCCAATTTTCATCCGTTTTAGTAACTTGTGAAAAAATCTGTTGAGTACTAAATCCAGTACGGCTTTTGAATAGCCGGAGATTCTGGAACGCAGACACACTTTGGCAAAGTACGGTTATTCCAAGTGCCTTATGAAATAAATTAAATAAATAAAACAAACTGTCTTCTCTCCTCCCTCTGCTTTTGAGGATAAATTGAATACTTGCAGATAGAAATGCATCTTCCAGCTAACTGCCTTTTCCATCGCAAAGTAAAATAAAGTCGCACGGTGAGCTATTGTATCTGTTGGCAAGTGCTGCATAATTTCTCTGTGCCTTGGGCAAAGGAAAGGTGACGTTTGTCAAATGAGCTAGACAATTACTAGTTTACCTCTTTGCCTGTTTGTGAGGCTGAAAGCTTGCTCTCTTTGTCCTTTTCTTCATAAGTAGGTGTAAAATTGTGTGTTTTATTTGTTAGAATAACAACTTTGTAGCAGCAACAATTTTTTTCTCATGATCTAGCAGCTGTGTATTTTTAAAAATACAATGCATTGATTTTTCCATATCAAAATAATTTTGTGAACTACAACCGAAAACTTCTGTCACTATCCAATATTCATTTTTCATTAAATGCTGAAATTTCAGCAAATGGATCTTTAAAAGTGTTTAGTTAATCCATGTGTTCCGGTTTCAGGGTAAGGGATTAATTCCCAGTCTTCCGTTCAAGTTAAGACAGGTGGACTCTTTATCTACTGGGAGCCACAGGGGAGTAATTGCCGTTAGATGTAGGCTCACGGTTCTGCTCCAGCAGCTCCAATTGCAGAATTTGTCATTGTTGCGTAAATGTTAGTGGAAGCCTCAACGTGCACAGAGAAAGCTGTGGTGTGAAGGGGGGGCGAATTTGGAATGCAGGACAAAAATAATTTTCTAGCTTTAATGTTTCTGTGGGGTTTTGCTGTGCCCCTCTGGAAGAAATAGAGCAGAAATGCTAATGATTTTAAACAAAATACACCCTCTCTCTTGCCTCGAAAGATCTATTTTTTTTTCCAAACCATTGTGTATCTTAAAGTTAGTTTGCAGTGTCCTGTGTTACGCGGGGTCTCTGTGGAAGGAGCAGTTATTTTAATGGAAAATGACAAATTTTTCTTATGATTAAAATATCAAGCATATCCATTGACTGTTAAATCTAATTTGCTGTGACTGAAATGTTCTCCAGTGAGATAAGATAATCTCCTGTTATAGGTCAGAGGGCTCCAACTGATTTATGAGGGAAAATCTTAGTAGAAAATACAGAGCTGTGTTTTGTGCTCTTATTTTTCAGCTTTTCTATCATCACCTAGTTAGTCATTCTTTATAAGATTTCCATTTAGCAATCCATAAAGTGACTTCAAAGAAGGCTAAAAGTTTATAAGCTGTTGGATAGGCAAGGCTGGAGCTATCACATGAATAATGGAACATGCTTACGGAACTAATTGAATTCATATTAGATGAAGATAAGTACTTAGTACTGATAAATAACGAGTTAGGAAAATGAAACTCTATCAAATGAACACATCCCTTTCATAATCTCGTTTTGTTTTCTGCCTGCATACTGTATGCTGGTTTAGTGCTCACATTGTATTAAACTGAGCTTTGCGTTATGAGTGGTGTCAGACTTAGCTGGCAGCCTTTTACATTTTGTCATAGTAAACGATTGTTTCAGCAACTGTTTCTGCAGCGAAGGTTATTAGTGTGATGGCGCTGATGGAAGAGGAATGCCCTTGACCTAGTAGACTACCGATCGGAATTTAGGCACATGTGGGTTTGGTTAACCAGGGGGACAGTTCTGTTTAGCTCTCGGATACCGAGCTGCTGGCAGCATCCTCCTCTGGGCCAGGCTTCCAGCCAGGCAAGTAGCAATAACGCCCTAACTCATTGTGGTCTCTTCGGGGCACAAACCCAACCTTTAGAGTTAGTTAATGATTAGAAAAGTACTTCTTACACTCTTTTTTTAATATTCCTGTCACTCGAGGACTCTTTCTGGGACTTCAGAATTTTAATTCTTGCAAGATTATCCAGAACGGATTTGTGGGTGAAACCACATTGCATTTGTCAGAATGATTTTCTAACATTTTTCCTAAGCACAAAGGACAGTTGTGCGTGTCATAAAACCTATACGAGCAGGTCTTGGTTTTATTTTAACCTGGTATGAGTAAATCTGTTCATGTTAGGAAAAGAAGGGTCACTAAAATTCATGCTGTCTTTAATACACTCGGACCCGGCAGCCGATCTCACTTCATGTCAGTAGTCTCTCCCGTATGCAGGCAGATGGCGAGCGGTGGGTTCAGTCCGCTGAACCCCACGCACGTATTCTGGATGTACTTTTTGGCATATTTACCTGGCCTTTTTCAGGTAGGCGTGAGGATGCTCTGTTTGTGACCCGGTCTGGTAATATGCCAGTTAGCATGCACGGAGTCCGAGCTAACGAACTCTGAGCAACGGGCTAGAGGAGCTCGGGCTTAGTCCTGGCAGTGCCACGTGGCGTCCCCTTGCTGCAGAAGCCACTCTGAGAATTCATCGACCACTGGCATCTTCCAGCAGTAGTGTTAATTGTTAATTATATTCTTTCGATTGGGGTGAGGAGTAATACTTAGCTTTTTCCGTCCATTTATACTTAGTAAATCACTGCCTTTTCTAGTTACAGCTGAAGAAGTGTCGCTTTTTTACAGGGTTTAAATGAAGTAATTATATATATACTTAAATCCAGGTCTTAAAAAACTAAATGTCATTCCGTCACTCACAAATATTATAAATATGGCTGTATGTGGTTTAAGGAGCATTGGTAAAAATGCATTTAAGACAAATTACTTATGGAATTGTCTTTTATCCAATTATTGGGGAAAATGAAGATAATAACTGTGTTTTAATAAGAGATTCTGGGGGTGGGATGTTTGAAGGGTACGTTCTAAGAAAAACAAATACTGCCGTACCAAGTAGGCTCACCAGTAAGTACCAGTAAGAAGGTTTTTCTTCTGTTGTACAGTCGCGTCAGACCAGCAGTAGTGATGTTTGTCACTCAGTTGGCGACAGCTGCTTGTGATAAGGATCTCGAGCATCACCTGTACAGGATCAGGGTACCACACGTCAAGGCTGGGAGATGGGCGGAAGAGCGGGAGATGCACGGGAGGGGGCAGCAGCCCACCTGCTGTGCCCAGATCAAAGGGCCGGGAGGTCAGGGGGCACATCCAGCTTAACCAGATTTGTCTGTTGAATAGCTATTTCAGATTGTAAATCTAAGGGTGATTTCATTAAGTCCTTCTGGCTGCTGTTGGGGCATGAAATAATAAAATTTTATATCCGTTGCCTTTCCTGCTTCTGGCAGCCAGATTGACACATTGTTGTCTGCAGTGTTGTGGTGTTTTTCTTAAGAAAATAAATGGAAACTATTAACTAAGTAGAGACAAGTCATTAAGCAAATGGATTTTAGACTTGTGACTCATACTTTCATAATAATTTCAAATATAATGTACAAACTAGCTCCTAAAAATGTTAGGGTTTGTTAAGAGTTTTACCCTTTCAAAAGAATTTGTGGAAGGTACGTTTTCTTTTTTCTGATACGACATTTTTTAATATGTTGATCACATTTGTATCTGGTTATGAAACCTCACGATCAGCTTGGTTAATGTTTTGGCACCAATTTAGCCATGAAGTTACGGAAACCCATTTTTCGCAGGGTGAGAAGGGTGGTGTTTGTTTTTTTTCTTTTTAAATGAGCTATTCAATAAAATTGTTCATCTGAAAGAAGTGTAACTTAAGATATTTTTTTTTTATGGTAGGAAATGCAAAAACTGCCAACTGTAGACAGTGATAATAAAGTAACATTGAGTATACACTCATTTCAGTATTGTTGATGAATATTGCTTCCAGCATGTGATCTGAGTGAGACAGAGGTGCACCCCTTAATACTTCTATTAGATTATAGTATCTCAGAGTTTTTGCAAACTTTCACATAAAACATTTAAATTACTTCAAGTGTTTGGCTGCTTGTGAGCAGGACAGACGCACTAACTGCTGCTTATTTACTGACCTGGTGTTTAAGGCCCCCTGGAGTTTGTTTGAAAAGTTAAGAGATTTTCACAGTAAAGGTGCCATTTCTGAAATTTAAAGTGCCCTTTTCACCAGGAGATAAGTTCTCTCTGATTAAGTCAGTAATTCTTACTAAGCCACGTTTATAGAGGCCATAAACAATGGGTTCAGTGTGCTTGTTAAACCAGCTTTCCATACCTCTCCGCTCTTTTAAAAAGAGACATTTAAAATAAAAGGCAGGTGTAGATGTTAGTTCGATTTGATGGTTTTTACATGATTAATTATGGCTACGAGTAATTCGGTAAGGGTGGTTAAGAAAGGTTTACAGTAGTGGTAGGTGATGCACATTTTGACCGAATCAATTCTTTCGACTCAGCAAATCCCTAGTCTGTAGTAAAATCAGATAAGGAAACTGTAATGTTCCTATTTCCTCTTGTTCTTTGCTTCTCCACATTTTTTTCAGCAAATTATGAACACAGTGAATAGAGTCCCTTCTGTTTAACAGGTGCCACTTTATTTGTAAAATTTTGTTTAGATATTCCGGAAGTTGTGAAATACAGAATGCGGCTGTATATGGCTTAGTGGCTGTCCCTTTGTATTTTGAGAAAATTAGAACAACAGGCAAACTGTACCTGTCAAAATGATCTATATGGATTTGCGATTCATGGAGTCCAATGGTATTTAATGTGAGAAATGTGGTTGGATGCTGGGAATGCTTACTAACATTCCAACAAGGGAGTAAATACTTCTATTTTCAGGTCACTTGGGCTGATAGGTACTATGTTGAGCAAAAGAACCATTTGATTATTTGAGAGAAGCCCTTATAACTGTCTGATAATATCTTTATCAAGGATTATAGTGAAAGGAAAGATGATAAAACCAGGTAAGGATTAGGATGAACTGTTCAATCTGCATTTCTCTAGGATGAGCCACAATTGGACCACTGAAAATTTATATTTTTTTCAAATGCATTGCAAGACAGGTGCTATAAATCATGTTAGTCTCAAGTGTTTTATTAAATTTTAGGGTCTCTCTCCAGGGAAATCCACTGTCTTAATAAAAATATTGAGAAGTTTTAAAGTAAGGTTGTGCTCTTCATGGTGTAAAGGTATAGCACAGCAGCGTTTAATCTCAGCCTTCCTTTCGGGTATGATTATTTCTGGGCCACGTGTGGAGGTGATTGCGTTGATCAGCATTTATAGTCCTTGCACCATGAGCAACATCCTTCTGCGCTGCAGTCCTCGGCAGATGGCCGCTGGTCACAGGCCTGTTCTTTGCTACAGAAATCCCCGACGTTCTGCTGAAGGGAAGGTGCAGATTCATCACCAAAGTTATAAAAACACCCTTTGACAAGTTCAAGCAGGTTTGTTGCTTCTTCGGCAGGAATCAAGAGAAGGTTTTAATTCCCTCTGTCTTGTCCTACTAGCACTCGGTTTTGACAAGCTTCTGGCTTTGGTTAAGTACATTGCAAGACCTTTTTGTTGGAGCCTTTAGACTCCTCTGAGTATAAGTGAGATTTTTAATTTTCTGAAACAGGAAGGAGCAAATCAGTTTGTCTGGTGCTTCCGGACTCCTAGAAGGAGCAAGACTCCTGGATTGCTTTAGAGTTTATCAGATGCAGCCAACAGTGTGACCTTTGGTGCCTGAAACGTGGAGGAAAGTACCTGGTTTGTCGTGCAGTACTTGTGCGTTTTATGTGGAAAGCATTAAACATAATATTCTTCCATTTAAATTAAGAAATTTCTCATGGAAGACCTAAACTTAAATGTCTACAAAGTGTTTTTTATAGTTGTCAGCTTCCCCCATCCCTCCCCCCAAGTACACAGCAGTTTTCTTTATAGACACAGGACTGAGCCTTGAAAACTGAAGGTAATTATTTAGATGCCTAAGGCTCAACTTTGCCATTGTTTTAGAGCTTTAGTTCCTTTCTTTTAAAGGAAACAATTCCCTCCACCCCACAAAACCTTAATTAAAAATTGAGTACGTTTTTGTTCATTTTCCTCCTCAGTAACTTGCATTTGGCCCTACAGATAGGTATGTGGGTATTAAACATTTGTTTACGGTGTCACTGGAAATTTCCTTAATTGCCATATTCTATAGTTCCACTTTTTCTGATTTGGCATTTTCAAAGCTGTATTTGAAGAGGGCTTAAAGATGTACGATTAGTCAGTCAAAAAAAAAGGGATTCAATTCTCCTGTTAGTGGAAAAAGTCTTAAAATAAATACTTAAATGCGGCTCTGTTTGCTATCAGTGATTCATTTACTGTTGTTTAAGCAGGGAAATGAAGTCTGATGATGTTTAAACTTGCTTAGATCACCAATACCTTTAGACACTTAAAGTCAACGGTACTAATGATCATTGTTTTGAGAAATAGGTTGTGCTTTTCTCTTGTATGTCCATTTACCATTACACATGATGTGAACACTCAAACTAGATTAGAGACATTTCTGTCTCTCAATTAATGGGAACAGGATAAAAAGTTTGGACTCGCTGAACATTAAGAGACCAGGGTATGGTGGAGTTATTTTTCTCTTAGCTTTTTTTAATTTTGTTTATTTATTTATTAACCCTCTGGTAGTGTCCGTTTCAGTTACAGACTAGTTTACAACTGTATTTATTAGAGCTGCAAAATTCAACCTGGAATTTGGAAACCGGTTTCCATCCCTGACTTACTGCAAGTCTTAACTCCTAGAAAAGCCCCTGTTGATTGTTATTTAAATTAATCTCTAAATAGAAAAATATATACTTGAAATCTTGACTCAGCTAGAAACTGCTAAATGTGCAAACAGGATATCAGAATTAAGATAAACATTAGTAGAGGTGCTTGAAATAAATAATCTCAAACAGTAACACCCTGGCTTCAAAAATTTCAGTGCACACAGTGTTAAGAACTTCCCTCTGCAAATTGAATGTTAGTTTTTCATCGTTGTGAAATGTGAATAAATAAAACAAATGATGACAGAAAGCCAGGAGTGTTGGTTGTTTTTAAAATACTTGAAGTTTTGTAATGCCATGATGTTCTGCCATCGCTTGTGTCCTTTATGCATAAGATCTAACTCTGCATACTCACATTTTCCTTTCTCTTTTCTTGAATTTGCTTATATTTAGAAAGTAAGAAACATGGCCCTGGAAGATGTAGTGATTCTTAATGTAGACACCAACACACTGGAAACCCCTTTTGATGACCTTCAGAGCCTTCCTAATGATGTGGTATGTACGAAGTGATTTATTCAGCTATTCCGTTACTTAAAAGTGTAAATCCTTTTGACCTGTTCAGTTTGTAACTGAGGTGTCTCGTTGTGTCACACTCGTTACTATCAGAAAACTGCTTTACCTCAATTCTTTCCTGTTTTGAAGCGTTAAGCAATGTTTGTTTGAACATTTGCAGACATATTTTTAAGCGTCTTAATGAAAATTAGGTAATGATCACACAAGCTAGAAATGCTGCAACAACCCAGTTTGGGTTTTGGAATGGCATGATCAAGTTTCATCTAAAGAGTTAGTCTTTTATAGGGGAAAAAAGATAAATGAAAACCATGCGGGTTATGGTACACCTGAACAGGAAACAAAAATTCAAACTTCTTTCTTCATGGCATGAAAAAGAATTACTATTTGAAACCATCTTTATCTATTCCATTAGGAAAAAAAACAATCCTGCACTTTAGATAACTTTTGTTTTCAAGTGAACTCTTTTTCCTCCTGTCACTTCTTCCTGGTGAGTTTTAATGAACTTTTGCATTTTATATCCTGAATTATGATATCAAATGGACTACCTCATACTCAGTTCTAGCACTGCTCAATGCATATAATTTGGAACTTACTTTATTTCTCATTCAAACTTGTAATTGGTTATTTCTTTATTTTTTAATATATTTGTATAAATACTTGCTCTTTCCCTTTAATGGGACAAAAATACATCCAGCTTGCTACTTGCTGCTGTAATCATCTTCACCAAAGCTGAGAGGGAAGGGCGGTAAAGTGAGTAAGAGTGTAAGAAGCTATTTTTAAGTCAGAGGGGAACTGTTTAGGAGGAAACAGCAGGGGAAAATCTGGATTTCTTTTACTAGTTCATAATATTGTGCTGACAGTTAGATCTATACCTTTTTATGTGTAGTTGAGAAATAAAATTGATATGCAGGGAGCTCAATATAAGCTGGTGTGTTTGAGGAAAATCTCAGGTAATGGTGAATACCCAGTGCCGCCTCCTGCGACATCCCATCATTTCTCTGTGATCTGTTCCTTGAAAACAGCGAGCTCTGGGTAAAAGGTCCGTCTTGATTGTGAACGTTTTGGCTTTAGTCAAGCATTTAGTCTATAAAAGTTACTTCCATGATTTTTTCTGGCTTTATATAGTTTTTCATTTTGATTTCACTCCCAGCATCCAAATCTGCCAGCTGGTCATCGCTGGTGCCATTATCCACAACCCGGAATGACAGACTTGTGAATTTCATGGAATTATGTAAGAAATGTCTGGAGACAGTGAGCGCGGGGCCTCAAACATGTATATGATTTGTCAACAATCAAGTATTATATTAGATTTTATGAGACTTCATTAAAGGAGCTGTTGTAGGCGCACTGTAGAACATCAGAAGAGACTTCACCAATAAACACAGAACTTCAAGCTTTGGAATGTAATAAATTTTAAGAGACTTCCTTCCTTTCATTATTTACTTTTACTTCACTTTTATAACAGTAGAGAGTTGTGTTTTATTAGTTCAAATTTCTTGATTCAGTTTTCCACAGGTCTATTTAAAAGCTACATTTTATCTTGGAGGATGTTTGGAGCATAGCAGAGGAAGTGCTGCCAGCAAATTCAATTAACTGGCATGGCTCACCAGTAGCGTACATGGTGGATTTTTTTTTTCACAACTGCTATATAAATACAGCTGGGATTAATATTTGTTGCAACAAAGCCTTAACTTGAATCGTGTTGCGTTGTGTAGTTAATGTTTGGGATCAGTGTTTATGTCTCATTTAGCTTTGTTTCATTATTTTAGTTACCTAGATAATGAAGTATTCTCCTCTAGGTCTTTCCCTTTCCCTCAGACTGCTTAATATTTGGCTTTGACCACTAGAGAGCAGCTGCTCTTCTGTGCAAGAATTGAATTTCTGTCAGTTCTTTCATGCATCATGTGTTTGGAACTGTAAGTGGATCAAGTTGTTCATCTCAGCAGGGAGACTCTAAAGCCAATCCATTATACTTTTTTTCTTTTTCTTTTTTTCCTTTTGCTTCCCTGGGAGGATGGGGAGATTCTGGGACTGGGTCTCCCCACAGGTCTCAGTCTAAACAGATGCATTTATGATCTGAGAAACTAAAAATGTCTTTAGCAGTTTCATGGTCGTAAATGGCTGTGATGTCAAACTATTCTGCCAGTTTTGCTACTTAATGTGAGCAGTGAACAATTCATGCAGTGCTGAATAGACACAAAATTTACTTTGCTAAATTAAATCTATGTATATCCAACAGTGAGGAGAAACGTCTTCTGTGTGATGCATTCACCATCAGGTAATTAATCCAGTGGAAAATTTTTAAAGCTGTTTTTCCCCTCTCTTTGGACAGCTTTTTTAATCAAGTAAAATAATGCCATGAAGTCCTGTGATTATTTTGGAGCTTCAGGTAGTGAGTTGTGCTTGAGTTTCGTGACAGCCATGTCACTACCTAAACTGTCGATTCTCAGAAATCTGGAACGAACTGCTCCCTAATCTTTTACTCCTCGATTCCAGACCAACACAGGCTATAGTGAAATGCCTTTCCAGTTAACATTTGTGTCACGGGAGCTGGATAGCATTGAGGCAGTTCCAGCAGAATCAGACTAAGTCATTTCTTTGCCCCAATTTACCTCAGCAGTACCTGCTAGCAGTCAGACTCCCCGAACTGTTCAGGTCAGGTCCCTGGAAATCAAGGTGCGCACTACTGCGTTACCGATTAACTATTTGAAATGTGAAAAACTGTCCCTCCTTCACCTTATGCTTCTGATCTGTTGCTGAAAATCTGGCAGCATGAGAAAGCCCTGGGAAGTAACTTTCCTTTTAAAATAGTCAATATTAAAAAAAGACATTTATTAAGGACTGTGATTACAATAAGTGCATCTGCTGCTGACAAGTCTCCTACACCACCGTCTGTGTTGCAAGGAATAGCAAAGAGGGGGTAGTAATTTTTTTTTATGCAACCCTTATGGATTTTTCATGTATTTCCAAATAAGTGTCATCTTCTAGTCTTAGTTGTAGTCAGAGCTTCATATTACAAGGAATAAAGCATAAGCTCGCTCTGTCAACTTGTAGTTTTTATTAAATGAAGCCCTGATGCAATGCGGTGTACTGCGCCAAGGAGATCTTGCATATCTGATGGCTGTGAGAGTATTGTAAATTTGCACTGTCCTATGAATATCTCAGGCTGTCAGTAATTTAGTTGTGGATGCTACTGCTGTCCGTTCATTAACAAGTTACCACAAGTAGGAAGCCTATGCTGCTGTTTTTCACTTAGTGGGAAATTAACTGCTTTCAGGACAGCAAGAAGTACTAAACTACAATTCTATAGCAGAGCCATTTTCTTAAAGGTGAATCCATTTTTATTTCTTACACTGTGTTTGCAATAGAATGTTTCTTGCTTTATTCATGTTGACAACTGAAAAGCCTTGGACCTAATTAAAAGAATTTCCACTAGCACCTTTACTGAACCATTTCATTATGCTGCATTGCACAGATTGCATTTTGAAACATGGTGATAGTTTAAATCTGACCTTTAAACCTGAACTGCCAGAAGTATAAAAATCTTCTTTAAAAACACTCTCAGGGTAGACTGTGTGTATATGTGTCTGTTTGGCTAGAAATAATCTTCATGTTGAGTGGTCACAGTCTTATTTTTTTAGAAGTATTACTGCCTCTTTAGGCAGTAAACAATCACAATTCTGTTTGTATAATCTGCTTTGTCTTATGTACTAATTTATTCCAGAGTAAACATGAATATTTTTTTTCTTACCTGTTAATCTCTTTAAATATGTTGTTGTTAACATTGTATTTTTTAAAAAACTATGACATGCCTGTTGCAATAGTCCTGATTGGAAGAGTAAAAGTGTGCATATATAAAATAGACATCCTACAGTCCTCAATTTAGTCTTAGAAGAGAGCACATGGTCTGAAAGCCTAAGGAATTAGCAAAATACCTATCAATATTCTACTTCTATATCAAATAGGGAAGCTGAAACACAGAAAGGCTGGGACTAGCCTTCTGAACTTTTAGTTTGTTGTAAAACAAAGCATAGTGCCTTTTCCTTCTACACAGATGGCAAGTTCTTTATCTTCATGTGAATGTTTAAAGAAAACCACTTATAAAAACGTTTAAGAAGGATTTGGAAGTTACTCAGAGCTACAGACATTTTATTGCATTTTTAAGAACTACTGTTAAATGGTTTATGTAAGTTAATATAGGAAATAAAGGCATACTTCATCCTTACAACATCAGACTCCTTCAAACATGGAGAAGTGTGCTGTTCAGGTTTGAAAGTCTGATGAAGCTTTTACATTTTGAGAATAACAGAGTTCCTTGAGAGCAGTTGTCTCGGTGAATAGGAGTGAGCTTATTTTATGGGCATGACAGACTTAGTCCGTTACCAGGTATTAAGTTAATATGTGCTTATGGGCTCATCAGTGCATGGATCACTGGCGTAAACCACACCATCAGATTTATAAACAATGCTGGACATGCTCTTGCTTATCTCTGTTATACTAAATGACTATAGTGAAAATCCTTCTACCACAGAAGCTGCAGAAAATTTTAAGTAAATCTAAATCTCTTTGCAACAGTGTTGGTAAATGCAAGTTTTCAAAGAAGAAAATGTAGTGTGCAGTATGGATTATGTATTTCACACCTATATAGCCAGGTGAGGAGTCACTTTCCTGCCCTCCCCAAATGTGAGACTGCTGAGGGGGGAAGCGAGGGATGCGCTTACAGGAGGGGTAGGACTGAAGCGCCCAGGAACAGTTGGTCAGTAAAATCAGGCTGCCTTTTTGCTACCAGCCTGCCTCAGCAGCAAACCCCGAGGCAGAAAAAACTCATCTGGTAGATTTTGGAGATACGGATGAGGCCAGAATAAGCTTTTGTTGAGCTGCAAGGATAGGGGGAAGGTCTTGAAAGTTAATTTGAACGTTTGAACTGTCAGCTTATATTTTGTGAGGTATTATTCATACTCTCAGAAAACGCAGTTAGTTGTAGTTATGTTCACTACAACAGAATCTGCCTACTCTGTAAATAATATTCCTAAACATTTCTTGCATAGTGTGAAGTATATAGAGCTACCGTAATGGAGTTTTTCAGAATAGCATTTGAAAAAGGAAGATTTGCTAGTTACTGGTAGAATTATTTCTGTTAAATTCATAACATGGGTATTTATGGAGTCATTCATGTTCTTCTGCAATTCAAGATGACTGGGGATTCCCTGGCTTCCTGCTTTCCTTCTGAAATTGTGGCTCCTTCCTGTCTTCTGTGTAAAGTATCTCATCAAACTCGGGTTTTACACGTGGCATGACCGCATCCTCTTAAACGCACCAGTTGAATTTCTTTCAAGAATCAGTGCCCAGATTGTTGTTTCTGTATTGTGACGTGTTCTGTGAGATCTGTCTCAAAAACTTAGCTTGCCCTGGTTCTGTCTGCAGCACCAAAAAATTGCTATTGACATAACTATTTGTTAATGATTTAACGTAACCTATAACCCATTGCAGCACAGGCACAGCAAGCTTGATGTTAATCTTTGAAAGGTTTTTTTATCTCCTTTCCCACCTTGTGTTTGGGAAAGAAAAACACTGTCACTAACAATAATGTATAGAAACACAACCTTACTTCAGTAGTTACTGAGCTCTAAGCACTAGAAAAAAGACATCAAACTAAGTCACAACCTGGTGTGTATGAGAAATTCTGAAGCACAGAGAACAGTAATGGTTAATCCTCTAAAACTTTAGCCCTTCGTGTACGCAGAAAAGAAAGAATATTCAGGTCACTTGGATCACAGTAGTTTTAACTCTGCCTGCACAGAAATGTCTCTAATTGATATTTGCTAAGTTGTGGTGGGTAAGTGTCTCTGTGTAAATGGTAATGAGACCGTCAGGGCTGTGTTGGCCTAAAGTGCAGCTGTGTGAGTCCTGAGGTAACTAAAGGCCTCCGCAGTGGAAGGGGAGGGGCAGTGAGGGTCAAGAGGAGAGCCAGCCCGCGCACAGGTGGTTTAGATCTCTTGAGAAACAGGAAGAAAAAAATCCCTCAGTAGATACTGACCATTTTGAAGGACAGAATGTCCTTGTTAATGTGAGACTTTTAAAAAAATGGCAGGGTTTGTGTTCTTGATGGCAAGGGGTGGGGTGGGGTCGGTGGTGAGGTGTTGGCGGGGCCTGCAGGGCTCTGTGAGGAGA
>VZSZ01001857.1:514704-556404 GCA_013398815.1 Ibidorhyncha struthersii
GTGAAGTGTGGGGAGGAAGGAGCAGCACAGAGGGACTGTTCCGGACTGACCCTGAGCCCCATGTCCATCGCCCTGCGCCGCTTGAGGAGGAGGCAGGGAGTCGGGAAGGGAGGGGGGAAGCTGAGCTGGGGGAGAGAGGGAGGAAAGGTGTTCTAGTTTCTCACCATCCAGCTCTATTTTAATTGGCAATAAATTAAATTAATTTCCCTAAGTCAAGTCTGTTTTGCCCATGATGCTAATTGGTAAGTGATCTTCCTGCCTTTATCTCGGCCCACGAGCTGCTTCTTCGTGTTTTCTCCCCCGGTGCTGCTGAGGAGGGGGAGGGAGGGAGCGGCTGGGTGGGTGTCTGGGAGCCGGCCAAGGGAGCCCACCATATGCATGAATAAAACTCTCATTTTGTTGTTTCACGTTAAGTCTCTTAATACAAGGGAATATAGCCTTAAAAGAAAAAAAACCCACACCTGTATTTGTGGGAAACTAATTTTTCAGATCTGCAGAATTTGTTCTTAGCCTTAGTGGTGATGGATGGCCTGATTATGCAGAATGGTTTCTCTACCAATCTGATGTTTGAATTAATTTAGCTGAAATTCTTTCATGGATCCTAATCAAGAATGACACAGAACTTCATGGACTACCTTTAAAAGAGTACTCAACAACATGTTAACAGTGGATTTTAAGTAGGAGGGAAGGCTGAAATGAAGCTTTTATTTTCCTATTGGTTTCTGAATAGAATCCACTCCTAGAGAAGCAAAGCAGCTTGAAAAGGAATGCTTTTAGAACTGAAAAATTCAACTCTGAATTCACAATGTCACTTTTTGTCATAACTGCTGCTGTGGTTAGAGCACTTTTGATTTAGCTGTGCCCCAATGTGTTAAGCCTTGTTTGTGATATGAGAGTGATCTGGATCTGTTGTGTGATTTCAGGTTTCTGCACTGAAGAACAGATTGAAGAAAGTCTCTACAACCACTGGAGATGGTGTTGCAAGAGCGTTTCTAAAAGCACAAGCATCTTTCTTTGGGAGCTACAGAAACGCCCTGAAAATTGAACCTGTAAGTAGGAAATTGGTAGGCATAAGATGTAAATCTGCAGCTGTGGTGGGGAAAAAAGCTAACAAGAATTCGAAGTGTAGTATAATCCACTTTTACTAAGGTCAGCGTTGTGGCTCTTTGACTAACTAGTACTGACAATAGTGTTCCAGTCTCCAAAAAAGAAAAAGGTGCAACAAGCACGATCAGTCACGCAGGGAGAAAACTTCTTATGGAAAGGTATGGGTGTTGCTTGTTTCTGAAGACAGTTAAGTTAGAAGAGAGATTATAAAAAAGTATAAATTATCATAGGAGGCTAGTGCAGAGTAGACCGTTATCTTTCACTGTGAAACCTGGCTATTCATTGCATGATTTTTAAAGGTAGTAAAAGTTATACTACTTTTTACACAATATATGATTAACTGTAAAACATGCAAGTTTATGGAATTAAGAACATAATACAGTTAGTAAAGAAATTGTGTTTTTACAAACTACGAAGAATGTCTGGAGTTGTAACTACTGATGATAAATGTTCTGTTAGGGAAATTCAGTCTCTTGCTTCTGGTTCAGAGCTAATCTCTATTTAGCAACGATTAAGTGCCATCTGAGTGGGGGAAGAATTTTTCTGTACTTGATCTGGGGTTTTATTGCTTCTAGTGAGGCATCTGTTCCTGGCTTACTGCAAGTAGCTTCATGGACTTCAATACAAATCAGTCCAGCCAAATTAATGTATTTCCACATATTTTGTGACACTCTGGTTTTGCTACCGTGTACTTAGGGGTTTCCTGTTAAAGGACAGATAGTTAGAGACAAGGTAAATAGTCTGAGGAACATTCAGTTGTAATTCATGAGATGTGTCCTGGAAATATGTGGGATGAGAAGTACTGACTGCAGAGTGATTCAGAGAATATTTCAAAAATGTTCCATGTTCCCTATTTCTGAAGTCCAAGAAACTAATACCTGAGCAAGTCAAATGCAGTGGTAAATCTCAGGACGGTGTTCATGGACTCATTTGAACTACTGTTGTTTAGATCTCCGGCTGCTTAACAAGAAGGTCTCTGTAGAAGACAAAAATTTTTTTTGTCTTGATACCTTCATCTCTCATCTGCAAGCATCTGGAGGCAGAACAGAAAATGGGTGGTAGCAGTGGAGAGCTTGAATACGACTGGGGGATGCTGAGATGAGTTCTGAGTGTAAGTAGGGAGGCTGAATGAGTGGAGTGAGAATGAAGGCTTACTGGTTGAGAAAGGGTGGTGTATTTTGCATTATTCTGCTCTGTGAAGATGCATTAAGAGATCTGGTATGCAGACAAGTAATAAATCTAGTTTTAATCATGATGTTAAATGAAAAAAGCAGAATTTGGACTGCAGACACAGCGTTTCTTGAGCAGTGGATGTTTCCGTAAGTAAAGTCTCTTCAGTACCACAGTTTGTCTTACTTGTTATTTTTAAAGCCAGAAGGAAAAAAATAGCTCAGTCTGATTTCTATACAGCCCAGTTATCACCATCAAATAAGCATCATTCCAACAATTCATATTCAGGGTTCAACAATTACTTTTGAAGTCAGCATGAGTCCTTCTACATCTTACCGGGGGAATCTGTGTATCGCGTGTGTGTAAAAAATAAATTGTATTGACTTGTGTATGTGTGTCTGGCTGCAAGTATTGGGCTTTTAAAGCATCTAAGGGGAAACAATGGGAGGTATTTAAAATGTTGTCCGTAAAAATACCAAAATGAAACCAGCAAGGCACTCTGGCAGTAAGCCTCCTTTATCCATGTCAGGGAGACACTGACTTCCCTTCATCCATGCAGGCTTCCTTGTTCTCTGATGCTCCTCCCAGTAGTTGCCAGGCAACTCTGGGAATATTAGTGTATGCTTTGCCTGGATGTGTGCGTGAGATTAACTAGTTAAGGGATTTTTGAAGAATAATAATAACTTAAATTGCTTTTCTGGAAATACCATCTGGTATTTTGAAGGCTGAATGTTTAAGATGAACATTCAAAATCAGTTGACAATGGCACACCCCTAGAAACTGCAACTTCGAGTGACAGCTAACCTGAGGAAGTCGGAGAAATTGTTCAGTTTGCTTGTGATTCCATCAAAGAAAGCTTGTAAACATAATTGCACAAATATGTCACAAAACCCAATTTTAATAATCTGGAAGTGGGAATTTTCAGGGCTTTCTTTCCCAAGTCCTTTTATAAATTAAAAATTCAATTTCTGATTATACGTTTCACTATTAAGAGAGATATATATATAAAGAAAATTTGCAAGCGTTTCATGTGCTGAACATGTCAGAGTCAAATGACCTGCGTTCTCTTTCCACTGCTGCCAGAGACATCCTGTGAGGCATTGGACAGGTCACACAACTGGTTTATACCTCACTTCTGTTTTAGAATATGCCAACAGTGAATGCAATTACTGAGAGACTCTTGTTACTGTTAGGAACATAGCGCTAAAAAATTAGTTGAAAACCCTTGGAAAACCTGATCTTAAGAAGGTGCAGCAAAACTCCAAACAATAGTGTGTAATGAGTAAAACAGTTAGGAAGTGTACTTGCTAAGTTCACAAAAGAAAATGGGATTGTAATCTATTAACAAAGCATCGTAACTGGCAATTAGTAAGGCATCCTGCAATTTAAAGCCCTGTGTTTCTCTGTTGTGCTGTACTTCGAATGCTGCACTTGAAATAGTCTTCTCTACTCTCACATAATTCCATCTTCTACACAGCAATTATGTTCATTGTTATTTCCTGTCAGCTGATTAGCTCAGTTTGCCGAGTTTGTGGATTATATACTAGCAGGTGTTCAAAGTCGTCATGATACACATCTTCTCATATAAATACGGAGTGACAGGAGTTTCTTGTTCAATAGTGGAAGAATATTAAAGTGTATGCAGCAACTCTTTGATTCCCCTCTGTTGATGTATTAGAATCCACAAAGGCCACAGTAGATATCATAATTTCCTTGAAAATTTTAATATCCGTTTGGAAAAAAATTATTTTGAAACTGTTACTGTTGTAACAGTTACAAATAAAATAATTTTGATACATCTGAGACAAAGAGAAAAGCAAATGGAAGAAAGAGCTTCTAGGAAAAGAACATATTTTCAAATACTTCCATTGTGGTTTTCTTTTCCTCTTATCACCTTCACATGTCGTTCTAAATATGCGGCATAAGCTGTACTGAACATGATGTAGTTCTTTGCATCTGATGTCCCATAACTCAAGAAGTGTGACTGTTCATTTGAAATTATTGATAATTAGGAAATAAATTCAAAGAAGCCGTAGCTTCGTCTCCTTTCATAGTTTTTGTCTCATAAGACAATTTAATTTCATAGACCATCTCATCTGGTGTGAGTTGACTTTTCAGGATAAATGGTGTGAAGCTATTTTTCATTATTCTCTATAGACCCAGAATGTATCACAGAACAGACTTTAAACTCACGTTATACTTAAGCATAGTAAAAGATCTTATTCTGTTCGGGAGCATTTACTCTAAAGATAAAAGGTTATGTGGTGTGTGTACAAACCAGTACACTGTCAATGAACAAGTCACTGTTGCCGTAAACTTTCTGGTGACTTCAGTAACTAGAACTTTTGCATGAAAAAGCATATCCAGATAATACAGTCTGCAAGTCTAATCATAAGATTTACGTAAATAAATAACTGATTTTGTTCATGTTCCTAGCGTATATATGTGTTTTCTGTAGCTGCATTGAGCCAGATTTTAAATACAGAAATCTGTTACATGTGGTGTGTTTACAGTCTCCACAAACCTCTGTGGCTGTTAAGTACAGTAAAACACATTAGAAACAGTGTGTTTACTTGGCTGTATTGAGGCAGATTATTATCTTTATGAATCTTACTGAAATTTTTAAGTGACACCAATGTGAGCATTTTGTTCACTTGAATGACTTTTTTTCCAAATTCCTGAATTTTTGCTGTTTGCAGAGGGAATGTTTTTATCATCTTCTAAATATTTAATTCACAAAATTAGATCATATTCAACAGAAATAGCTTTATAATTACTACATGTGTGCAAAGATGGTTTGTAGTACTTAATAGTTGTGTGTATATTGGTAACGGAGGAGGAAATGAGGCTCATTTTCTGCATCAAAGGTGTTGGCCGTGCACTTTCTTCTGCTGACACCTAGTGGTCAGAGACAGCATTTAATCGGTTTTCTTTCCCAGACAGTCTGTTACGGAGCAAACGTCCTCCCACCTGGGAATAACGGTAAGCTCGCGGTGTGGGGCGAGGAGAGCGGTGGCGTGCGGGGGATGAGACCACAGGACGTACTGGGTTGAGGGTGGGGCGCTGGGACCGCCAGCCCGGGCCTCTGGGGCTCTTCCCCCTGCCTGGGGTAGGGGCGTTTAGCAGCAGGCTCCAAGTTTGAAGTAGAGTCTTCTCAAAGGACAAGCTTTCTGTCCGCTCTCTGGTCACCCCAGCGAGCTTTGCAAAGGGAACTGTGTATGTTACGTGTATGAACGTAATACAGCATTTTCTAGCTTGACAGATTTTAAAAGCTGCTTTACTTGCACTTTGCTTTAAAATCTTTATGTTCTGATCGTGTATTTCTATTGCCACGTCTTGCTTCCTTTTGTCTCTGTTTCATTGCTATAAATACACTGTAAGGTGAAAAATTCTGTGCTTCTTTTAATTTTGCAGTGCTGCTACTTTTTGTATGGATAATTAAGGGGGGGTAATTTTAACTTTCATAACCCCAATAGATATCAGTATCTAAGTGCTCCTGCAGGTAGTTTTGTCTTTAACTTTGCTGTTTTGCATTGATAACTTCCTGTATGCAGACACTGTAAAATTTGATGTCTCTTTCACAGCACAGCATACACAGTACCCTGAGGTGAGAGGTACGTGTGATACAGTGTGAGCTAAAATAGCCCATTTTATTTCTGATGCACCACTGCAGAGACATGTCTGTGCATAAGATTCTGGTGTTTGTTTGGATTTGAATCAGGATTGCCTGGTTTGTTTTCAAAAGGCTGATTTAGTTATTATGGACTTGTTAATCCAGTTATTAGGGTAGTGATTTCTGCATTCTTTGTAAAATGTTGTAAAATGGTTTTTTTGGTGTGTGTATTGTCATATTACCTAAATCCCTAAATTCCTCTCATTTATAAAATCCATGTAAACCTGATTTTGGCAGATTGTGAATATGCTAGATATTCATAATTTCCATATTTCATGCTCGATTTATACAGTTGCAACACCTGTGAGTTATTTCCAGTATGTGCCAGTCTGTGGCGATGTCTCTGAGGAGGTGAAACAATTGAGATAGTTGCATTACTTGTGGCAAGAACTGTATTCCATATTATTTGGCTCATACCATCTTCTTGAGGCCTGCCCAGCAAAATCTTCCATTGCTTTGCTCTCCTTGAGAGGCCCTTCTTTCTCTTGGGGAATGAGTTGGAGTGAAGCAGTAACAGTGCTGTGATCTTTGTCCAGGGCTTAGCAGTGTTGCTGGTTACTTGTTAAGTGTCAAAGTTTGCGCTGTTTCTAAACAAAGTAAGCCTGAAAGTAGTTGGGGGAAGAGGGTGAAGGGAGCTGTGAATGTCATTAAAAGTGTAATTAAATTGTTTGTGAGGACATTAGGAAAGTGAAAAAAATACAGGAAAAATATGGCTTTATTTTTAGCATTTTATTATTGATTAATACTTTATTAAGAGATTTTTAATTTATTTTTTAAATTGAAAATTTGCTTTCAGCCCTGGAAAGGAATGGCCAGTAATTTTCACTGTTTGCAGATCCCTTGAAAATAGTGTTGTTCTGTTTTGTGATGTTTCCCACAAGGATGAAACTGTCTGCCTCCATCTCAAACGGAGGAAATATGTTGTTGTAGTTTAAAACATCCCCTGTTTTTCAGTTACATAAAGCATATGGAATAGTAGTTGGGAGCTTACTGAAGCTTTAAGATGCTAATGATGAAATGTAACCTTTTTAAGTAACTACTGGTACTGCAGTGGTTCTGATAGTGGATGATACTTTTCGTAAACTGTTGTATTATATACTAATATGGTATTGTAAAAATTTCTACATAACCTACATCTTTCAGGTTGAACTAGGATCATAAATAGTTATCAGTACTAACTTGAATGCATTGGGAATTACTGATAATAAATGAATCTCTTCAATGGAGTATCAATTTCTTTTATGTCTTCATGGTTATTCAATCTTATTCAGGTTTACTAGCTTGAGCAGCCATTAGTTGTATAACTGGATAATTTCTGATTAATTGTTGTGAATTGATTTGGTTTAAATTTAACCTAAATATTCTTTAGATGCATCCACTTAAAAGTAAGCAGAAAATCTTGGAGGACTTTTCTATTTCCACAGTTTTTATGTGCTTTCATTGGTGAAGTTACTTGCTAACAACAAGTTAGTGAACAACAATGTGTTTAAGACATTACAAAATGTGTTCTAATCTTAATATAAATCTACTATTGAAACTCATATATGTATTATATATTCCAGTTTTCAGACTGCTTTAGCTGAACCACACCAGATGTATGTATATATGTTTTTATGTACACATTGCTGCCTTAGTTCTGTTGTCCTGTGAAAGCCTGCTAATTTATATTTGGATTCTAAATAAAGAAGACAACATACTACTATTTTTCATAATTGTAACTTTGATACCGATTTTCTTTTAATATGAGGCAATTTGAGCTGCTGTGAGGGGAAAAAAACATTATGAATAGGAGGAAATAAAAAGTTATCTTTTCTTTTTCAACATAACATTCAATTTAACTTAAGAAAGTAATGTAATAAGCCTTTTCAGTTTGTGGTTTTATCGTAGTTCCAGAACTGTATAGGGACATCTGTGGGAAGTGTAGGACATTATTCTTTCATAAGGGCTGTATAATTAAAAAAAAAGTGTCTCCTTTATTGTATTTCCAAGTTCTTTTTTTCTTGAAAAAAGTGAAAAACTTTCCTGCCTTCGTGTAGGAGTGTAAAGACATTTCTGGGGAATCCTTTTATCCCTTGTTCTCTTTTGACAATTTCCATTATCCATTCTAATAAAGATAGCACTGGTTTCATTATCCATGCTGCAGCCATATCCATACCTCTGGAGATGCTGGTGCTGACCGCTGCTCTCTCCTTTGGGGTGAGCTGGCCACAGAGTCCTTCAGCATCTGCAGGGATGCAGCCTACCCGATCCCACTTACATCAAGTACCAACTGCAGCACTCGGTCTATAAGTAATTTTTAAAAGGCATGCACCTGCATTCTGGACAGGACACAGCTTGTCAAGCATCCATTAAAAATTAATGTTGTAATTTCCTGCATTTGTTGTAACCTCTTACTGGAGAATCTGCCTTAACGGCTGTTACTATTCTTGGCATCGATATACTGGTGCAGCCACGGAATTGCTATCTTACTTGTACAAAGGTAAATATTTTTCACAAATCCACTTGCACAGTGGCAATTTCCTCTTATCCCAGGATACTATGTTTAACATCTCATCAGTCTTGGTGGAGTTGTTCCCCCTATGAGCTCTGAATGGGTTCTTATTATCCAGAGTACTGTAGCTAGTTAATGAACTAAAGTATTCATGTTGCTCTGGCATCGTCTGTTTGCTGGCCAAGAACTGTGTGCACCTTATAAGAAAGCTGTTGCTCTTTACCTCTGTTTAATTCATGGCCAAGGAAGGTAAAGTTAAGATTACTTCCATAGATACTTAGATCTCCTACAATAGTATGAGTTTCAAAGTGTTTTAAGAGGATAGTTTACTTACCCATTTTATGTTTTTGCACCACCAAGGATTTTTGCTTTACAGATTCTTAAGTAATACCATGATACCAGTAACACAAATTGATACATTTCTCAGGAAGACATTAAAGCGGCAGTGTGATGGCATGACATAAGGCCATTGTATTAATTGTTTTATATCAATCCCTTGCTCAGACTAACACTATGAATTCCTTTAACAATTCCAGATCCGTGAGATCTGAGTGGGACAGAAGTCAGAAAAGAAAAGTAGCAGATGTGTGGTGCAGAGTAAAAAAGCAAATGCCAGGCAAGTCCAAAAGGAAATTTTGTTGGGATATGTGTGCGGTAACATTTAAAAAGTGCATTTTACACACTGGTGCATAATTCATTTTGAAGAGGCTTTGTAGCATTCAGTGCTTTATCTACTATGAAGTATGATTGTTGCCATGGTGAATTATTTTTTTAAGTTATTCAGTGGAAGAGTAAATAGTTGTTTCCAACTCCCAGTAATTGCCTCGTCCCAGTTACTTCCTCTACATAGCCATCTTTTGCATAGTTTTTTTTTTCCTCGCAGGTATATTTTAAAGTTATACATTGTATACAGAGTAGATCCTTCCCTTTCACCAGAGTTGTCTTGACAGGTCAGAGTCTTAGGAGTATTGTCCATATATAGAAAAAATGAAGAAGGAAGATCACTAATGCTTATATTACATGTGTACAAACTTGATTAAAAATGCCCAAAATTGTAGGGAAAACAGTGAGCAGAAGCATATAAAATAAAGTTTTTTGGTTTACGTGCAGTTTGTTGTACTCCTTTTAAAGTTAGTGCTGATGTATATTTAATAGGAATTTTCACCCACCTGGGTTTACTTTTTTCCTGTTCAGTTTCTGTTAGCTCTCAGGTATATGCCTATATAGACAATCTAGTAGTGCCTAAATGATGGTAATTCCTGAATCCCGTCCTGATGACTTTACTAACAGATGGGAGTAGACAATGATAGTGGCATTGACAGTGACAGTGTGTAAAACCTGATATTTGTATGATAAAAATGGAGATGAATTGCTGTATATTCTGGAACGGAAAATTAAGTCTTTTTTTCCTAGTATGAAGATTCTGTGTTTTGTGGCATTTTGAAGACCCTAGTTTTCAACAATCTCACTTAGAAGCTACCTATGACTATTGTTATCCTTTACTATTTAAGGAAAGTGTTCTAGAAGACATACTACCCAGAATTCAAAATCACTGACTGAAAAAGATCTGCTAGGGAAAGACAGTTTTGTTTGTTTGTTTTCTGCGTGGTTTTTGTTTTCATTTCAATCCTGTTGCTGTGTTTTGTCTCTGAGCATTACTGTTGCTATAGACAAGTTTCAGCTTTTGCTAGTTTAAACCTTAAAAATGGTTCTTTTTCTAACAAGCATTTACTGTTCTTCAAAATGCATTTAATATTCTACTGCTAAGTCTGTTGAGATACACATATGTTAATGAAACTGAAAAGACATTCTCTTTAATCTCTTATAGCAGTCTGTTATGTAGTAAACAGAATTGTTTTGTAATTTCCAAAACTGTTATAAGATACTGTGTTGTATAATTCTGTATGCCAAGCTAGGGGGAGAAAACTAAGATTCTGAAGGAAAGGTAATAAAAGATAATATTTGAGAAAGTTAGCATGACCCTCTGCTGAATATGGTGTTTCTGCTGTAAAAGATGCAGTTAAATTTTCCTGTCCATCGTATGTGTTAAAGTAAAAAAAAAAAAAAACAAAAAAAACAAAAAACAACCAACCAAACAAACAAACAAAACCAAAAAACCCAAACAAACAAACCCAAAAAGAAACGCAAAACCACCACCACCACCAAAAAAAAAAAAAAACAAACAAAAAAAAAAAAACGCCAACCAAACAAAACTCAGCATGGGGATGGCTTTGTACTTCAGTCTGGAAACATTGCCCAAAGTTAAGGGGTGGTGTGTGGTGTCTTATAGTGCACTAACAGCAATAAGAGATGAAACGTTAAGTTCCTTTGAATGTGGTTTTCAGAATGCTGATGTTTGCAGGACTGCTCTTGAGATTATTAACATTTACCTGTTTCATGCTGACGTTTAAGGCTTTGTGGTATCTTAGTTCGTTGGAAGCTGTGAGCAAGCTGAAGAGAAGTATCTTGTGTTTCGTTGTATAAGTAACGTTGCAGCCTCCGTAGAAATTCTGTGCTCAGCCACCAGACTGGATAGGGTCACTCTCCGTGCCTGCTGTGTTGGTGCAGCAGAAATAAAAGTAGCTTTGTTCAAAAGCCTCCAAATCTTCCTATTACCAGGGAAGGTTGCACAGTGAGGAGCAGCTCCATGATACTTCAGCTTTACTGTGGAAGGATTTGTACATTCAACTGATAAATTATTCGTCTGTGCCTTTTGCACCTGATTCTCTGTTTTTTGTGCTATTTTGTGCTACACTTGTTTGTTTCTTCTCAATTTGTTTCAAGCCTTTGTTTGTGTGTGTTAAACTGACTTTTGCCTGTGTTTTTATTGTGTTTTCTCCTGATACTTCACTTATAATTGAGAGTGCACAGCCTCAGCAAGCAATGAAGCAGTGTGCAAATGCCTCCATGCAGGAAAAGTTGAAGATATTTCCTGAACTAATAAAGCGCAGGGGACTTAGAGTAGAACAATGAAGCAAGTAAACAAACACCAAGCATAAAATAACATGAGCGTTAAATTCAGCTTCTGTGTAAGACACTTAGTGACTGTGTGTTTTTTAAATGAGCTGTGAATGAATTGCATTTGGTAGTAGGAAAAAAAAACAACACCCCCCCAAAAAAACCAACCAACCAAACAAACAAAAAAAAAACAAAAAAACACTGCAACCCCCACCCCAAATGACCTTTCAGGCGTGTAGGGAGAGAGTGCCATTTACACTCTCACTAGTATGAGCAGCTGTACAGTTGAACAGAAAGTGTTACTTCCCTGGAAAGAAGATGGTAGAAGAGATTTTGGTATTTGGATTTGTAAAGTAGACTTCAGTAGCAGGCAAAATTGATGAAATAATGATAAAAATTAGAATATTTAATCACAGTAGGAACAAACTAATAGAGCTTCATAATAGAAAAGTCATGCCACTCTGGTCTTTCACCGTGCACTTTATAGATTGTGTACAAATTGGAACATACAATTTGTACTCTTATTGTACAAAAAGAGTGACGTGAAAGGCAGTAAATCAAAATTACTTGTAATGATTTGCAGAGATAGGTGATAGAGCTCATACAATGAAAGCCTAAAATGCTGTCGGGTTAAACAGAGAGTGAGACATTTGTATGCATGACATAATTGACAGTTCAGTTTGGTTGCTTTCCATGGCAGCATAGGAGACCTGCTAACATTCGTAGTTGTGCTTTTCTTCAGAATCACGTTGAGATATTCTGATACTGCCCCGGGGCTTAGCAAAATCACATGGGAATGTCGCTTCAGTAGCATGCTTGCTGTCACCTTGATTCTTCAGTCCTGGGGAGGGATGGGGTACCACTTGCCTGGGCATTCATCTTGTACTTGTGACTTGCTTAAGGCTTCTGGAAAGGGGAAAATATGGAAGGGGACTAAGCCCCTCTTCTGGGTTTGGCTCTTGCATATCATCAGAGACTTGGGCAACTTTTTTTCACAAATATGTTGATTTTGTTATCGGCAAAGTGTTAGTGAAAGATAAATTCTGGCTCATGATCGAAATGCTATATAGGCAAAAAAATAATTTAGCATTGAGGACCACCTTTTTCTTCTTTGTTCTATTTTGGGGGGCACAAAAATGTGAATACTGCAGAGAGCTGGTAAATGTGTTGTTCTTTAAAATATGCATTACTTCAGCCTAAGAAAATATCAAATGAAAAGATTCTGTCTTTTCATATCTTTTTCTAATCTAATTCATTGTTTTGTGTTCCTTTCACTCTATGAGTAGCAGCTTTTGGCAATGACAGATACTCTATTGTGACTGAAACATGCATTTTGTAAGTCATAACTTTACTTGGTATTTAAATAAACTGTGTATGTACAGTGTGCAAGATTTATGCAGAACACAGCTGGAGGTATTCTGCTCAGAATTCCTATGGTTTAAAATATCTCTTTCAAGTTTGGAAATGTGTTGTGAAGTAGATACCATTATGATAATTGGAAGTTCAGCTTCTCTGTGTTGCTCTATTATTTTTTTTTGAATACAATTAACACATCACACACACTTCACCTGGTCTCTCCTCATTTACCTCTGACACTTCCTTGATATTTATTTAGACACATGTGGTGTCTTTGCTTTGAACTCTATAGTTGGTATATTCACTAGATTTTTTTTAATAAATATTTTTCTCGTTTAGAGATACACAATTAGTGTGCATTGTTAGAGAAAACTATACATATTGATGTCAATTTAAGTCTTTTACTTATTTGTTGGATGATCAGGATATAAATTGTATAAAGATTGTAGAGAAAACTGTGATTACTCTCAAATCAAAATACCTGCTGAGAACTTGCAGGAGCAGCTCATTTTATTATGGTTCTCATGAGGGAACAGTACAGAGAAGATATGCAAAAAGCTATCTAGAGAAAAATTAAAAAAAAATATGAATAATACATTTAGCTTGAAATTGTTATGTTTTCTTTAAGGTGGCGTAAACGTGAAGCACAGAACTCAAATGTTTTGTTTGAACTAAGCTTTATTCTTTCAGATTCAGCAGCAATGCTTTTATTTCTGAAAACAAAAGAAAGACATTACTGTTTGTTTTAAAAATAAAACCAAATTATTAAACTGAACTTAATAAAATACTATTGGCATAGTTTTTATATCTTAAATAATGTATGTATTGTGCTGTGTTATAGAACATGTATAAAACTATTAGCAACGTAATGCCAATATCCTCCAGAAGACAACTAGAAATTGTATGAAATAGTTTTTATAATTTTGGAAAAAAAGAAAGTATCTGAGAGATCACATTTCAGTGATACCACAGGAAAAAAGAACATGAAAATATCATAATACTGTACTTCATTTGTGGAAATTAGGTTCAGAGTTTTTATTTTTAGTTTTAGGAACACTCCTAAGGCTTGGAGGTTTAATAAAGAAAAAATCGAAAATTCAGTCTAAGCTTGGTCCTCTTGATAAAGCATGAAATTATTCTGGATTATTTCATTAATTTTAGCTGCAGTTTGGAACGAACTGGGGCTATCGAGTTCCTATTCACTGTCCATTCCTGTGATAGCTGTTTTCCATAATATTTTCAGTAACTGTATTACTGAAGATGTCTCATATTTGTAAATTAGTTTATTACAGGAAAAAGGTGTCATCTACTGAATAAGATTTAATTTTTCTTTTGAAATTGAATTGATCAACTCCAAGCTTTTCAGGTCCAAGATTCCAAGGTTTTCATATGAAAGTTAAAAGCTGTTTAGAAAAAAATGGAAAGTAATCTGTGACCTTGAATGTGTTTTATAGAAAGTGTGATTTTTTTTTTCCTTATGAAAGGTTTGTCTCAGAGTTCTCATGCATTGCAGAGAGTCTTCCTTGTTCCGGCAGCACCAGTTAGTTGTGAACTGGAAATCCCCACTGTGTGAAGGGTTCTGAAACGTTGTCCACAACAAAGGAAGTGTGGTTGTGACAAAATACAAAAATTAGGTGTGCTGGGTTGCTTCACCGCATCCATCACCATGGAGAGACCTATTGTTCTACAGTTGCATCTTCGCTGGGTTGCTTAGGGAAGGGCGTGAGGCAGAAACCATTAGAACAGGGCACTTCTAAAGGAGACCTATAGCACAATAGTGCGAAAGGAAATCAGTGTTTTCTGTTGAGATGCCTTGGACTTGGACTTCCAATTTTCAAAATGCACATTTAAAAATTATCTCTGTATAAAACTACTTGGAAGACTGTATTTTTTTAACTTTCTTTTTTTAATGAAATCATTCTGTAATAAAATATTTCAAGTACTGGCTAAGCTGTAAAGCTTAGGGCTGATAAACAAAGCGTCTGAAGCCAAATGGCCCCTTAGCTAACCCCAATTAAAATAAAGATTTCATTGCGCTCTGTCCTGACAGAGAGGGAACATATTGTTGCCTTTAAGGGAGTTTGGTTTAGTTAATGAAAGAATTTATTTCATTTTTTCAAATACAGAACCTAATTAAATAAGTTTCAACTTGACTTGTAGTTGAGGACATTTTAACTCCTTAAAGGTTACTTTTGTGTCCAAGCAAAGCTCTCTTTTGAATAATTTCTGATGCACTATTTAGTTTTGTGATTTATATAATAAATTTTATAGCGGATCTCGTGAGTAACTATGCCTGTTATATATATACACACATACATATATGTTGTTGATTCTAAAAGCGTAAAACTTGTTATTGATGTTACTGTCTTCAAGCATCCTTTTTGGCATGAAGTATTACTCAGAGATAGTAACTAACACTGGATTCTTAAAAGTAATATGGAAATGAAGGTGGCATGGTTTTGCTCTGAATGCACTTTAAAAGCTGTAAAATGATATATATACATTGCTTACTCCTGCTGTTCAATGAAAAGAAAGATATATCAAAGAATTATTTTTGGTGAAGCTCTCCAAGCAGTAGTTAAAATCTGTATCTCTAGAACGTTTTTTCTTAGAGAGGATTGATGGTGAAAATGAGAGCAATTTGTAAGGATTACAAATGTAATTAGTTTGCCTTTCTTCAGGATCCGTCTGTACTTGTATAGGTAAAGTTCACCCTCCATTTGTCAACTACTAATTTGTTACATATTATTCACTAAGAATATATTAAAAATAAAGAAGACCTTTATCTACGCATGCTTTCTTCTTACATGCAAGAACATTTCATACTTAATGCTTGAAGGCAGTCAAAGAACAGGAAAGCTGTTGCTTACCTTAATTTCTTGCCTAAAATTTAAAAAAAAGTTAAATGGCTGCTGTGTCTCTGATAGTAAAATCATATGAGAATAGTTGCAGTCTCTGTTGAATGATAGTGAATGATGCTGTTTGGCTGTGTTGTACGTACTTCGTCAATGCAGTAACTGTAATTAAAAGCACCTAACCGGCATTAGTTAGAAAGTGATGGGTTCTTTTAAATCCCTTGTTACAGAAGCTGAATCTAATCAAGGAAGTTCATGCTTAAGGTAAATAATTTTTAATTGTAACAAGTATGTCGATATTTCCCCAAAACGTATCTAAGAAACTATAAATACACATCGTTTTGGAGCAGTGGCTTTCCAATTAATAGGGAGGACTTTTTGATAAAAATTTTAAAAACATACTTATGTCGCATCCCCTTACTTGGGGCTTTTAAGCTAATGTTCAGAGTATGTGTTCTCTTCTAAATGTCACTTGGTCATACATTCTCCTTTACATGTTGAGTAAATTGCATTCCAGCTCTCTTAAAATGAGTGTCCAGGGTGCGCAAAGCAGCTGGCTCTGGTAGAGGGCTATTGATTTCCCTAAGTCAAAGTCATTCCCAAGGCTTTTGACTACTTCTGCTTCGGGTCTGTGTGACTTCAGATTTGATTGTTACCTTCAACTCTGGAGGTAAATGATATTCAAAGAATTTCCACCTGTCTGAGGAAATAAATTAATTTTATTGACAGATAAGTCACAAAATACTTAATAGTTTGGGAGGGACTCATGGGGGCCTTTTAGTTGAAAAAGAGTTCTTTGATGTGGGTGTGAACATTAATGAAATGAAGGACTAGGTGGTACCAGAGTCCTAAAAATCCCTTACTTAATTGGCATATGTTACAGATCTTGAGATAACTGAAATGCAGTGCTGTTCTTTTCTCTTCTGTGAATTTCTGTATATTATTATAATTAAGATGTGTTTCAGAAATCTCAAGAATAGTTGCCAAACATAACAAATATAAAGCATCGCATCTAGCCAGAGTTCTAGATATGCTCGCTCTGCCCTAAAGCTATGTTTCCCATCCATTATCTTGTCATAGCTTATTGTGCTCAATTTTAATTAAATTTTAATAGCAATTTTGCAGTCATAACTGACGTGAAAGTTTTCCAAAGACTATTATACCCATAGGATATTTCCCTTATGTGTTTTTCTTGTTTTTCATCTTGTCCAAATTCTGTTCTTTGGAAAAGTCTTTTGTGATGGAGAGCATGAAACAGAAAATGAAGAAAATGGTATAGTGACTTGACCGTATCAGTTTACAAGCAGAAGTAATCAACTGCAGTTTGTGTTCTTTGGGAACATTGATTCTAATAGTCATATAAGTCTTAAAAACTGATATATTTGGTAAAGATCTTGGGGTTTACTTAATTTTACTTATATTCAGTGTAGTGTGTACACCAAGTATTTTACGTTTAAGTTTCAACATACAGATGTTGAATCTTTAAATATGAAAACTACTTTTGCAATGCTGCAACCTGCAGTTCTTGCTTTTCTGCCTTTAGGGGTGTTGTATTCACAAATGTTATGCACAGGTTTTACTTTGATATCCCAGAATCTGAAAAGTGACTTTTTATGGTTAAAAAAACCCAATACAACCATCGTTGGCTCATCAATCCTTATTGCTGCATAGGAAGCCCTGTAATATTAATTGGTTGTCACATCCCTAAGAAATAATGGATTAACGCGCTTGATCATAATGCCTTGTTCAGGAGCTGAAGTTCGCTGATGTCCCCAGCCTCTCTATTTAACGCAATTACAGATATGCATTTAGGACATTTGAGTGGATTGCATTTCATTAATACGATTTGAGCAGACAACACTAAGTTGCTGTTGGGCCCGCTCTGACAGCTAATTACTGAAATGAAGTGTGTACATGGCTAAGAAACAATGGAGCACTTGTCAGGAACATTAAAACAATGCAGAAATAGTGCCAAATCTTGGAATCGCTCCTCTGAACAGTTTTTCTTGCCTTTCCAGACCAACCTTGGGACATACATGATTGCAGTGGTGAGTTAGACTTCAGGGAAACAAAGTTTGTTACTGTTGACTAAAATACAATATAATTCTGTTTTGCCCTTTTCTCTGTTTAATTCAGACGCTTGTCTGTACTTACCCCGATTGCTAAACACGCTTACCTCTTGCTTACAGACACCATTGCACATTTTCCCCCATAAAATGTCTAATCTGGTTATTTGAATACCAGAGATACTGTGAATGTCACACAATTTCGTAACATTATTTACAGGAAAAGCTCTCCCTGACAGGTTGAAGGAGGAGGATAGGGAGTGAGTTATCATGGTCTCTTCCAGTATAAAAAAAACATGGGCAATCAATGAGGTTTGTAACAGCAAAGGTTCGAAATAAATGAGAAGGAGCTCTTCTTTGTACAATCAGTAGTAATCCTGCCAAGCACTTTATCAAATGGTACTGAGGGAGTTTGTATTGGTTTGGGGGAAGATTGAAGAGGTACACCCCAACAGAGGCCTCTTCCGAGTATTTAATACAAAAGCAACAGCAGATTCAGCAGATTTCTTGAGATGAAGATCTCAGTCTGATAGAGTCTGAGGGGAGAAAGAACATTCAGGCTTTCTACCGTCCTGATCTTTCCTGAACATCTGCTTATGGCTACATTGGAGACGGAACACCGAGCAGGTGGACTCTTCATGTGATCAGTTATGGCCCTTGTGTTCTAAAACTGGGGGTTTCAACTCTTCTCTTGTCATGTTAGGTTTTTTTTCTTTATCTTATATTTGGGTATCAACCACTGGGAATGAGATGTTGCTAGAGAATTGTGTAACTTGTCATAAGGTAAAGTAAAAAAGAAAAAGCAAGAATTTGTTTCAGATGCTGGGTGGACAAGTCTCTCCCATCCCGTTTCCATTTCAGGCATTCTGAGGTATTTTTGGTAACAGTTGTCTTTTGGAAGAGGCGATGTTTCTGTTTAATAATCTGTGCTACACCTTTGGCTTTGAGCACATTTTATACCCATCTGAAATCTTCTTGTGCATGTGTCATTCTAGAGTAGAAGAAGCAAAAGCTGCGGTGTGTTCAATACTGGGGCAGGGAGCTCATCTCAGGGCGTTCGTAAAAACCCCTATTACCCAATGTGGTTTTGTCTTTGTGATATATCTGCAGAATTATTAAAAATAATATGATGCTGGCTACAAAGCATTTTTATCATCCAATTCAACTGACTTGTGTATTGTAAGAGAAGGTGCTAGTTATTATTGGGAGATTTTTTTTTCTATTGATGTTAAGAGGAGCCGAGGATTACCAGTGTAGTTTATCTTGATGTGTGCATCCATATCCCTTATTATAACGAGAGCCAGTGCCACCTCGGAGCAGCTCGTGTTGTTTAAACTGTGCGTCTCCAAGTCCACAGGTAACATGGAGGCAAGAGAGTTTGTGTTAAATACACTTGAGTGGTACTTGCTCATCTTTCTGGTTTTCCAAGGCATTTTTCTTTTTAATCCTTAAACATTTCAGTTAGTTAGTAAACAGAAACAGAGGAAACTGAGGTGGTTTTTTATTCTATTGACAATAAGGATCAGCTAAATAAGCTGATATAATCATATTTGCAATCTGGTGACCTATACAAAATTGCAGCTTGGTTTCTTGGTCAGTATGAGAATGCACCTTCTAAAATGTACCGCTTTTAATAACTCAAGAGTTATAACTAAGGTGCTTAAGAGATTTTGCTTTAGTCTTCATTCACAAGTAGTTCAAGGACAACAAACCATACTATCAGGTGCACTAGAAGAATATTTTATTTCTTGTTGAATTTGAATTGAATCTAAAATTTTTTCACTCAAATCTGCTGCTTCAACTGGAGACAAAAAAAGCCAGTAGCAGGTTGGCAGTAGAGGGTCTGTTCTGCATGATCAACTCAAAAATTCATGTTGAGCTGCTGGAATAGTTTGCCATTCTTACAACTCATTTTACAAAACAAGTTCCAGACTGAGCTCTGCTTTCATGTATTCTCTCTCCGTGGAAATTATGTCCTTTTTCTCATTTCAAATTAGATGAGTACAATGAAATCCTTATTTTACATATTTATTAACACGGCTTTCATCCCTGTGGTATTGTAACTATCCTCACTACTTTATGCAAAGAAGTTACAAGGAGAACTCACAAACCTTTAGGAGGTATATGTGATCACTCTTTTTCAAGCATTATTGCTCATATCTGTATTCCTCTTGCATGTTGCTCCACCAACCATTATTTCCTGGCCTTCCTTTCCATACACTGTTGATGGCATTGATTTTTTTACTTTTTTTAAATTCTGAAATAAATCCCCTAACCTCATGCCAAGGTCAAATCTCTTTAGCTATCCATTGTTAAAAATCCTGAAGAGTGAAGAAATTATGTTGGCTCCAGTGTCTGGCATGTGGAGGGTTAAGGGCATTTTTAGCCTCACCAAAAAGTATTTGGTCAGGTACTCAGGTGCTGGAAATTTTCTTAGCAACATCAGTCACCTAGGAACATGATCATCTGCTGTTCTGGGGTAGAGATTACAGAGCTTAATGATTAGCTACTATAAGCTGCAGCTGATGCCAGACTCTACCCCCTTTACACCTAATTAGCCTCATTAATGAGCTCTTCTGCTCTCCACAGAGAGGGCTTCCTCCTTGGAATAGGAGGCAAAAATACTTCACCCAGGTAGATGTGCTGAAACCTTTAATTATTGCCCACACCTGCAAAGCCTTGTGTCTCTGACAGCAATATTGCTTAGCTGAAATTGTGCTTATTTACAGTGACCACAGTACAAAGTATTAACTCTTTAGCACCTTAGGAATTGCTTTTAAGTTTTGAAAGTATTTATATAGGCTATAAATCTAAGCACTCAAAAATGTTATGCTTAATAAAGTTGAGCGTGTTGGGGGGGGTTGTATGTGACAAAAATTATTTTAAAAGTTCCCGAGTATCTTGTTTAACCCTGAAAAATGAGTGTCAATGGCCATTTAAATGTCAAATACTGCATTACCAGAACTAAGAACACTGTTAGGGAAGTTTCATTCTTTAAATGAGCGACTTTTGCATTTGGAGCAATGTTGTTTTTTTACTGCTAAAATGAAAATATGAAAAATACACATGTAGTAATCAATGCAGCAGACAGTAACTGAGCCATTAAAGCATTCTGGTGTGATTCTTAGTTATAGCAATTATTGGTAAACATCTAGTACTTTCTAGTGTTTCCTTGAGATTTGGTAACATTGTGTTTGTTTTATTGTTTGTTTTAATGCTAAAATAGCTATGTAACATTTTTTACATGAGCATTTGGGTCAAAGCGGTTATGCCCACATAGAGCAAATGTGTATGTACATTTATCGGATTAGCTCAAGTCCGTGCTTATTCTAGTTTTTAATGGGGAAGTTCAAAATGCTCATTCCTCAGGGCAAGTTCTTTGTTGGTTATTTAGTAACTTTTTCCACAGTAGCCAACTTCCTTGAATTTTCAGTGGGAAATGCCTACTGTGAAAATACCTAGCATCCGTGATGTGGGTACTCCGTGGCCCTGGAGAGAGTGTGATCCGGCCCTGCGGAGTAGTCGGCTTCCTTGAAGAAGCAGCAAGCAGGTGGAGAGTGTTTTCTTTTACTGTTGTTTCATGGTTATTCACCTGGCTTTCTTGGCTTCTGGCCCCTCATTGCAGCAGGTGAAGCAATCAGAGAAAATCTTGGGCTTTAGGATGCTGGGAGTCTGCAGGCAGCTGTAGGCACAAGTAGTGGTTCTTTCTGAGGGTGTTGGAGACAAGGAAATTTTTTCTTCTAAATGCATCTTCTAAGGTGAATAGATCATGTGCCTCCTGCCAGGCGTGTTCAATGCCTGTGGAGAGTGATAGGGCTTTCCAACCAAAGTTGTGAGATTGTTACATTTTAGTCAACTTTGTTTCCCTTGAAAATGTTCTCAGCAGAATACTGAGCTAATTTGAACTACGGCTTTAAAGTTAAAAAGGAATTTGGAACAGAAAACATGTATTCATACTGTTGAAAGAATATTAAGAAACTGAAAATAGGGTCTCAAAGTTGTGAGATCACCACAATAACAGACATCATTATTAGCGATTTTTATGAATAGGTAGAGCAAAGTTTGTTTTACTTTATTAATAATTAAAACGGCATCAAGCTTTACCAGCCAAGATGTAATAATGCACTGTGTGAATCACAGAAACTCATATGCATTTTTCCATGAATGCAATTTGAATGCCAAAATAAAGCATCAAAACGAGTGATTTTGGAGAGATTTAGGTAATGTTTTGTCAATTGTTACTGCTCCTTATAATTATTACATAAATGGGATTGAAGTTTGCAGACTCTTCTGATGGAAAGCTTGGCAGGTTTAGTTCTGTCTCCTAGGTGAGACAGCCTGAGGTTCCAGGGCAGATGAGAAGGACTTTTACAAGATAAAAATTATCATTGAGGGCATGTGGGTCTGGAGTGGAGCAGAGCTGGCATTTTTGGCCCAGCGGATATCTGCCCATCTGCTCTCTGTCAGAACACGTTAGAAGTGCATCTGGATCCATGCCCCAGTGTTTCAGCTTGGAGCGGCTCGTGCGCTTGTCTCCACGACAACTCAAGGAACTGGGTAAACTGCTGCGCTCCCAGCCAGATGCTTCTCTGCACATGTGGTCTAATTAGATGGCATTTTCCCCCCTCACAATAGAGTTCAGAAATTTTGCATGGTTTCCATGTCAGAAATGTGTAGCTGATATAATGGGAGTTGGGAGGAGTCATGTGGCCAAACACTAAGTAATTACACTTGCTGCAAAGCTGGGCTTCAGTGTGTGAGAGGTGTAGGTCTGCAGGAATGCAGAACAAATCCCTTCGGTTGCTTCACCGTGGACTGAGCAAAACCTGCGGGGGAAGTGGTGAAAGGAAAAACCTGCTTTTTTTTCGTCCTCACACTGGATGCAACTTTCTCTTTATGAATACATCAGGAAGGAATTGGGGGACGGAGATTACATACCTTGCAATAAATGCTTGCAAGACAGCATTCTGTCTCTCAGAGGCGGGATTTCTTTTTTCTTTTTTCTTTTTTTTTTTTAAAGGGTTTGAATAAAAACTGCAAGAAGTGAGATGTTGTAGAGGAGAGCCTGGGGAAGTAAAATCGAACGTAACTTATAAAAAATGATACTTTCAAATACGGCAGGATACTTAACCTATTGTGATATGGGGAAAGGGCTTCATTTAGTGCCAATGATCGAGGAGCTCTGTTAAAAGTAATTGATAAGTAACACAGTTTTTGTGATTATACTAATGTGGCTTTTTCTCTGTCTTGCCTTCTCACGTGGTAAAATCTGAGCCTCTTTCTGACAACAAAGAATGAATAAATGGTGAGGGGAGAATGACGAGTTCTCATTTATTTAAAAAGCGAAATGCTTTACTTTGTTTTTTTCCACCTGTGAGGGGAAGCATCTTGAGCGGTTGTGGACTTGATTTCTTAGTTCTTGCCCAGAAGTTGTTTGGGCAGACATATGCTAACGCTCCGTAAGGAGCAGTATAGAGGCAAGTGTCTTTGGCAGGGCAAGTTCCAGTTGTTCCCAGGAACAGATGCTACTGCATCTTTAAGAGTCTAGTGACATAGGTTACTTTACTGATTTATAATCCCACTTATATAGTAAATAACCATAGCAAGCTTATGTATGTATGCATTTATATATTAATCATTGACTGCTTAGGTTTCCCCAGAGACCGTTACCTGAGTTGAACAGAAAGGAATGAAACCTTTTTCCAGTGTTCCTGATCTGGTGCCTTTGATTATCTTTCTTGGAGGATGTGATGAATTCCTCCTCTAAAGTGACTTCTTTTCTAGCTGTGTTTTTTCATCACAATAGTTGAGGCTTCCATGCCAAATTATCAAGTGGCATAACATGACAACAAATCAAACCTCAGTGAGTTCTGCTATAGAAACATAATTTACTTTGCCAGGTATTATATGAAGGAGGTGGCATTGCATATCATGTTATATCTTCTGCGCTGGCGTATCTACCACAGACTACGTCTCCAACCCAGTGAAAATTTAAAGTTCAATTCCATTATATCCATTTAATTAGAGAGATGGTGGTTTTGTTACTTAGCTAGGAGAGTGGGATTTTATGACCTGCCTTTATGACAGAAGCTTCTCTCACATTGCTTTAGTGACGTTAAAAACAGTTTATTCTCCTTCTGCATCTATATTAGCATCTAAATATTATATTAAAATATTTCCATCTTGAAAATAACTGTTTTATTCAATGTGGTTTTCAGGATCATGATACAAAGGAGTCGTACACATCTTGCACAAAAACTTATTTTCAACATACTTATTTGGGTGAATCCTGGAAGCTTCATTGATTTGAATGAGTTTTGGCTTTTTACATGTATCTTAAGAAATCAGAAGAAAGCAAAATATTAACATTTGTGACCTCTAGGCATATTGGTCACTTCTTGGTCAGTTATTTCTTGGTTTTGCAGAGATTTTTTTTTTTCCTATTTTAGCAAAATATTTTGTATTCTATTGAGTTTTAATAAATGAAACAATAACGACAAAAAAAAAGCTTGTTATTTATCTCATAGGAAATACTTTGTGTAGATTGTGTTTCCAAGCACACTTTTACATATTGTCATAGTATAAAATGACTCATATAAAGAATTGCACTGTAATTTTTCTCCTTTTTTGTATTGTCAGTAATGTTCCACAATAGTTAAAACAGAAAAAGGCCTTTTTATTATAGGGAACCTGAATTGGTAGCTGCTTTGCATGCAGAACATACCAGCTTCAATGGGAGTATTGCTCATGGAATGATTGCAGAACTAGGCCCTGAAATTACCTTGCCAGCTAATGATAAAATCGCATGCAGGCCACAGGGGTTTTTGTGGAATAAATATAAGAGTGGAACAATATACAGTACACATTATACCAGTAATTTAAAGCATATTCAGGACAAAGAGAGAGTTCCTGGTGCAGGCAGCATCATAGAGATTTGCTGTATCTGATAAAGATTAGGTTTCTCAGCTCATAATACCATACTATTACTTTTCTTTTGTTAGTCTTTCAACACCTACACTCATGCATTGACACAATATCAAGTAGGAAGAGGAAGAATAGCCTTGTATTTAAGGTACTGAACAGGGATTAAAGAAATTTTAGTTCTTTTCCCTGGCTCTGCCAGAGACTTTTGTGACCGTGTACAAGTTACTTATTATTTTCATGCCTGTATTCTTGATCTGTGAAATGGTGATTATTTTTTTTTTCCTTCTTCCCCCCTAGCCCTAAATGCTTTCTTGCTGGCTTCTTTGCACTTTATCTTCCAGGTTTGTTGCTTGAGTTCTGGACACACGAGGCTGTATCAGTTGCTTAGGAATAGAAAACGTATGGGTGATGTAGGTGATTCAGAAATCAGGGCAGGCAATGGCTTGAGTTAGCCATATAAACACTTTGAAAGATGGCTTGCTCTATTACAGTAAAGTACTTTGGTTATTTGTGAATATGAGTGTGTGTCATTTTACTTGGTCTAACATGAAAATGCCAGGTATCCCAATAAACTAAAAGGGTTTGAAAGAAGAAGCAAAAAGGTTGCCATGTGACATGATTTTTTTTCCAGTTACTCATTTTTCATTAGTTTCTTCTTTTATTTGAAGTTAATTTTGTGCAAAGATTGTCAGATCCTGTAATGATGTTGGATATTACCATCTGAAATTATGTGTAGAGGGGTGTTTTTTAAATTTCACCAAATCCGTCAGTATCTGAGCTAGTTTTCTTACAATGTTTTAATGCAAATAAATCTTATTCTTTATTTTTTCTACAAAATTTTCATAGTAATTTTAATATGTCTAAGATTTTTTGATCTGAAGGCATTTTGGATGTTGTAGAATTGACCCAGCTTAATAATGCATTGCATTATAATAATACATGTGTTACTAGAGTTCTAAAAGAAGCGCAGGCCACGGAGTTCTAATTACAGTGTTAAAAAAAAAATTTTGAAGAAGTCTGAATATCTGCATATTATAATTTCACATTTAAGGTAGGGTTGTGTGTTTAAATTGCTTCGTCCTAGTTGGCAGCCTGCTGGTAAACATTGATGATATCTTGAGTGTTTGTAGGAAAAAGATATATGTCCTTTTTGAGGATGCTTTACTTTAACTTAGGTTTTGGCCAAGAATGTGTTTGGCCAAGAATGTGTCTGCTTTCTTTCCTGCAGTCTAACTCAGAGCTCCGATTGGGAATAAAGGGAATTATGTGACAATTTTAAAAATGCTTACACGGTAAAATTTTGAAATTTTTTAAGTTCCAATATCTACATGAGAAAGCCAGGTTATGGCCGGTAACCCCAAACAACTCTACATTTTTGCAAGCTTTCCCTGTTTTTGCTTGTTAGTGTGAGGTGTGTTCTACTTCTTTGCCATACAATCAGAAAAAACACTTCTGTGATCATTGCATCCAAGTTAGGAGTTTGGGGAAGCGTGTTGTTTAAGTTGTTTTGTGCACTGCAGAACATGTCTGTCTCACCTCATGGGATCTGTCTGTCACGGAATGTTTTGTAAAAGAAAACCCCCAAGCCCTTGTAAGGGTAATGCCCGCATAGTGGAACACAGCCTGCTGCGCCTGCCTCTGCCCAGGGTCCACAGCGCACGTATAAGCTAAGTTTTAGCACATGACATTTTGAAGGGGGTGTTGATGTGATTAAGTGTTATCATCAGTGTCAGTGAGTCGACTGGCTTGCAATCACCTTTCTCCCTTTTATTTCTTGTTCAGTGATGTTATTACAACTTATTACAGGAATTATCAGATCACATGCAGAAGAATGACAGCTGTCAGAAATTCCCATTCACCAGCAATTGCAAGGGTTGAGAATTTAGAGAAATGGCCCATTTTGTTTGATACTGTAAATGTTATAAAAAGTATCAATACTGTAAATCTATTAAAAAAAAAAAAGTGGTAGGGATATTCACTCTTGATGTTTCTCTACCACAGGTTTTATACCCTAGTCAGGAACATGAAAAACAGTCTGAAATCAGACAGATAATGGAAATGGGCATTTACATGAGACAATGTTTGGACAGTACAGTCTGTGTTGGTAAATACATGGTTTTTAAATGCTTTTCAAGATTACACTTAGCAATACTAATTTATCAGAACTCGTAGTCTCTTTCTGAACAGAGTCTTAATTTAGTTTTCTTTAGAAGTGTGGTCAAATCTCTGAGCACATGATTTCTTTGTTCCTGAGCAGCATCTTGAAATGCTAATAAAGCTATGGTATCATTTGCTTAATGCAGAGTATTTGATCTATGCTTTCCTGATTCCATTATGACTGAAGCAGATGCAAAGAGCTTTCTTGTGCTGAACATATATACTAGTTATGGGGAGGTTATTTGTCGTTGCAATTGCAAGCTGAATGAGCCAATGTCCTATCAGGTGTCTGTCACCAATTTCAGATTTTCTTTATGGAATCCTGCTGGCTGACTGATGATCCTTCTTCAGCTGTGATGAGCTAATCTTTCCTTGACATTGTAATCGCAATTCTTGAAAGGTCTGCAGAGCAGTTGCTTGCCTTTGGTTGCTGTTGTGTCTGACACTGACATATATATCCAGATCAGTAAGATCATTCTCCGATCTTAGTTTCGCTATAATTCTGGATGGAATTAAGGATGATGATTCCTTGAATATCCCTACAGGCTTTACTTTATCATTTGTGACATAACCAATTTTAGTAAAGGATGTGGTTATTTGCAACATCTAGGTAGTAATAAAACAGTGATATATGAATCTCTTGCATGTCGTTGTTCTTGCTGTATATTTGGGGTTTTGCTGCATAGTATACTGACACTAGACTTACAGCTTGTGGCCTGTCAGATTGTCGTCTTGTTCTGCACCTTTAAATTCCACCCACATTTTTTCATTTCGTGGCTGGTTTACAGAGCAGCTCTAATGGCTTGTGTATTTATTAGAGAGGCTTTGAAAGAGCACCTACATGGTTTAAAGGCATGCGTACAGCAGCACAAAATTCATTACCCTGCACCACATGCTGACCATGATAATGCAGAAGAGATTACGTGTATCTTCCATGGCATAACTTTTAGGGTTGTCTAAACAAAGTCTTAAGGTTTGGGTTGCTGGGGCTTTTACCGTTAGAATCAAGTTTTGTGAAATCTTTGCTTGTGCAAGAGACTCCCTGTTGACCTAATTTGAACCCTGTCTTTATTATCTTAATGTTTTCTCCAGCAGCCATATGCTGGCTTTAAAGCCCCATTATTCAGGTACACACTTTGGTGTCTCAGCTCTCGCAAGACTGGGAGAAGTTAGACTTCCATGAGTTCCTCCTGGAAAGACACACAGGTGCTGAGGCATCAGTGGTGTTTGCCTCTGTCCCTTCCTCCAAGCCCTTCTCTACTCGGTGCTGTCTTCTGTCCCACATAGTTTTAGTCCTTTATATGTGAAAGTTACTGCCATAACCTGTTGGCTAGCATGGTAAGTCACACACTTGCGGTATGATACTTCCCTCACAGACAGTAACTGTCTGCACAAGGTCCTGTACTCTCTCCCGAAAGAAAGTGTTTTCTTTCTGAGGAAGAGTGATTTCCTTGGAAGATGGGGGATCATGGTGAAATTTTTCAGTGTAGCTAATAAAAATTGTGCTTTATCTTTCAATTTGCATTATGGCTTCTTAAAATAGTACAGCACGTTGCAGGAAACTCTAGAACAGTCTGCAATAAGCCTTAAACTCCTTTAATTTTTCACGTACTGCCTTAAGTAGTTTTAAACATTATTTTAGAATGTAACAGAATTCCAATTTTAAAATAGTGCTGGCAACAGATCAGATGTGGGCTGAAACTTTTCAGCTTTTTAAGGGATCATGAGATAGCAGCACTGCCCTGATGAACTTCGTTATGCCATAAGAATATAAAATAATCATATAAAGGGAGATTTGCAAAGGCATAAAGAAAAGCCACCTATTTCTTCAATGCATCTGGGAGTCTTAAATCTTAGTCTTATATTTGAAAGTTGCTTCTCTTGTGTTAAGGTTGCAGATTAAATGTTTTTGAAATGTGTAAATTTTTGTATTAAAAATAATTTTGTGATCCAATCTTGAAATATATGAATTACCTAATACTACAGATCAGATTCCTCATACAGTTGCATTGTGCACATATTTAGAGCATTTGCGATGCCTTATCTTAGTTTCTGTTATGCATTTATAATTGGAGAGAGAAACAGTGGGTATTTAAGGTGTTGATGAATCAAGGCCTAAATGCTAATTGTTAGGAACAGCTAGTTTAGGAGTTGATGGGTTTATCGGGACAAGTCATTATAATTGTTCTACATGTGAGCAAGACCGTTCATTTCACAAAATATCTGCAGTTCTTAGCATGTCCCCTCATGTATAATGTCATCTGTCAGTAAAAACAGAGCTGATTAGCTTTATAATTTACAGTTAACTAAATCTGTCAAGAAAATGGTCTTATTGTCCACCTTATCGTTTTGTAATGAAGCTGTGGATGGGGGTTAGCAACAGTGTGTGCACCCTTATGGAGGTCATGGAGGATGGAAGGTACTAATGCATTCTAAGCTGAAAAGCTCACGCTTGACCTTGATGATTAAAGTTTTTCCTATCATCTAGCAGCAGTTGAGCCTGAATTGTCTCTACAGAAGTCAAAAGGTCTAATCAACCTAATGAACAAAGTCAATCATTAATACTTTGGAGAAGGAAGTGTGTTAACATGATAATAATACTGGGCTCCCCCAGCTGCGATACGTGTGTCTATAGGAGTGGTACATAGCTGGACGGCAAGAGGAGAGGCTGGTGGCCACGCGCTGGGTGCACAATGGAGCAGAGGAGGCCTCTGTTTGGAAGGGCGTCATTCTTTCCACAATGTTCGTACTCTTCTCTGGCCACGGGAGAAATTTTGGGTTCTCGTAGATTGTAGGGAGGGTTGCTTGTTTCCTTTAAAGTGTTTTGTGAGTAAGGCTTGAATGAAAGCTAAACCTTCCCCTGGTGAACAACTTCTCTGGTCATGGACTAATCTGCACTTTTCTTCATGTATTGCTCCCAGCAATTTTCACACTCCAGGTTGTATCTATGTAAGAGACTAATATTTTTCAGGCATCCTTTATTATGTTCTGGTTGCTGAAGTTGATGGGAAAGCCTTTTTCACACTGGTCAAGTAGACATTGCATCCTGTTGTTTTTTGTACTGTTTCCCAGGCCCCACTGGGAAAGTGTCTGGTGCTGCAGCTTCTGTAGTAACAGATACATTTGCAGTCTCCTAAGTTTCTTACTAATTGTAGTGCTCTGTACTATCCTGACCTTCACTTCCTGGTACCTGACAGAGAGTATAAACAAATCCCAACTGTGATGGCAATAACTGAATATAAAATATTAAGTTCTTGCTTGGGGAGCTTATATTAGTTCAAATTGTCAGCCCCATCTCAAAATCAGCTAATGGCTTTTTCCATTTGCCAAGTTACCTCTTGTTTGAATTCTTGTTTTGACCCTTCCATGTCACGCGGCAGTTCTGCCCCTCTCTGCCATCTACTAACAGGAGTGCACGATCAGCTGTTAATCGTTTAAGCAGCCTGGAGAGGAGAAGGCTCTGGGGAGACCTTATAGCAGCTTTCCAGTATCTGAAGGGGGCCTACAAGAGAGCTGAAGAGGGACTTTTTACAAGGGCATGTAGTGACAGGATGAGGGGGAATGGCTTCAATCTGGAAGAGGATTGATTTTGATTAGATATCAGGAAGAAATTCTTGGCTGTGCGGGTGGTGAGCCCCTGGCGCAGGCTGCCCCGAGAAGCTGTGGCTGCCCCATCCCTGGAGGTGTTCAAGGCCAGGTTGGACGGGGCTGGGAGCAACCTGGGCTGGGGGGAGGTGTCCCTGCCCAGGGCAGGGGGTGGGACTAGATAATCTTTGAGGTCCCTTCCAACCCAAACCATTCTATGATTCCGTGATTTGAATGCATTAAAACCTTTCAGGCAGTACATACCTTGATTTTTGAGACAGAACCTTTGTTTGATTGTAGTGATTTTGTTTTTCTCTGTAAATAACCTGCTAGAGTAAATCAAAGACAGGTTATTATTTTTTTTAAAATCAGTTATCCTGAAACTGTAGTTGTCACATAAGAAACCTGCTTTCTTTGCCAAATCCATGGAAGTTCATTGGCCCAAGGAAAAGGTTAAAGAAACTATCCAAGAGTGACTTCTTCCCTCTTTGAAAGAGGCCCATCCTGTGCTTAGACAGTCACTTGCAATTGATCCTTTTCCTCATGTTACGAACACTCTGTGACACCTGGCATATGTTGACTGCTGGGTAAGAGGTGAGGTACACGGTGTATCATCTTGGTGATTCTGGTTGTCCAGTTCATGGAGGCCAGGAAGAATTTTATTACTGCAGTCTGATTATTTGAAGCAAAATAGTTCCTTTGCTTTCCTCATAAATTGCTTTAAACTCGGATACTGCTGTGCAGCATTTGGTGACAATGGCAAGGTCAGTTATGTTGAAGGATAGGCCATGGGCAGTGGGTGACAGCTGTCAGGTCGAGAGCTCTGGGACGGTTCCACACCTCAGTAGGAAATGTGTTAAGAAGGAAGTTTGCTCAATAGGGAAAAAAGTGAATACCTATGGATTTTAGGAAATGTGAGTGTCACCACAGTTTGCCCCGGGTAGTTTTGAGGATTGGTTTAGTGGTGGGTTTGGCAGTGTTAGGTTGATGGTGATGGTTGGACTCGATGATCTTAAAGGTCTCTTCCAACCTAGATGATTCTATGATTCAGTGTCCTTTTAGTGTGGATTAGGTGTTACACGTTCTGGGGCCACATAGTGGCTTCCAACATAAATTGGTGGGGAAAACCCAATATGCTCAAAGCAATGCTGTGGCGTGGGATTTTTTGAGCACAGTCGTTTTGGTGGCCGTGTTATCCAGACTTTACACAGCCAGTGGTGCACGAGATTGCCAACATAAAAAGCTCTTGGAAATGGAAGGATATGACTCTTAAGGGGAGTGCTTTAGGGTTTTTTGCTCTCTAATATTGATTTTTAACACTCAACAGATTAAGAGTCCAAATATATTTTAATATGAAGAAGCCTCCATATTAATTATACATCAGTATAATTTTATCATTCTTCGTTACTTTCTTGTTTTTAATTCAATAAATATATTTGCTTGCTACACTGATTATTCGTAGATTTAAGTGTGGAGGAAATTTGTGCCCTTATGGCAGATGCACAGCAGACTTCAGCATTAACATAACTAATTAAAATAAGATAAAAGTAGAGCTGCAAAACAATTTATGTCTTTTGCCAACAAGGTTGTGAAAAAGGAAAATTTCACTCATTCAGTATATGAAAGTCTAATCTTTCTGAACTGTGGAGAAAACAGAGTAGGCATTCCTGGCGCGTTTGTGCAGGTTAGCTGGCTGGGTCTGCCGAGGCAGATAAGCAGAATACACAAAATTCAGATGACTGCGTGTCATGTTTTGGGGACATTAAGTAAAATTACCTGGTTTGGATGAGGAAAGCTCCTTCACCAGCATTAGCAAAATTTGCATAAAGTGAAAGCGTTTTGTTTTGATGATACACAATTTGCCAGTTTCCAACCTGTTTCTCAGTCACATGGGTGAAACCTGGAAATAAACTACCGTTTACTCAGTGTTGTGTAAGGCCTGCCTTACTGAGCTATGTGTTTTGGAAGGGAAGTAGACAGTGGATTCAAATGGATTCAGACAAAGCTTTTTCAGTGTTTAATGCTCTGAACTCCACAGGGTGAACCCATCACTTTTTGTGAAGAAACATTTGTGTCCCATCGTTCTGCTGTCATGAGGCAGTTTCTTCAGAATGCCATTCAGCTCCAGCTCTTCAAGCAGGTACTGGCTTAATTGCTCTAATGTAGAAGCAGATTCTTTAACAATACAACTGGGTTTTTGTGAGGGCTGTTCCTATATTCCTTGGTCTGTCAGCCACATAATGAGGAAAATTCATGTAGCGCAGCACCTTAATTCCTGCTTGCTGGCTTTTCTCAGATTCAGGTGATAAGGCTTTCTATATTTTAAGAGGTATGGTTTTCTCTGTGCTCAGTTTTGATCTGAGCATACCGAGACCCAATATATCTGCTGTATACTTTATACAGAAAGCATACTACATGGGATTACTGCTTCAGAGAAGCTGAAAACATATGTATAGAGAAACACAGGAATACTGTGGTTTTGGTGAAGCAGCATATCTTTTTGCCATGGTAAATGGCAAATGCCATTTTGCTAGTTTTGGTTGTATTTTCATTCTATTTAGAGTCTCTTCCCGATAAGAACATTGAGGTTATTCTAGCAAATGCAAAGTAAAGTCTTTCTGAAAAGATAAAGGATGGAATGGTTGATTTGTTTCCACTCTCTTTTAATGCTGATGTAGTTCATTGATGGCCGTCTGGATCTTCTTAACTCTGGAGAGGGCTTCAGTGATGTGTTTGAGGAAGAGATAAATATGGGAGAATATGCAGGTAAGAAATACGGTATTTTAAAGTCATTTCAGACACTGTTCTTGACTTACCGTTTGTGGGCCATCATGATGTAATGGGCCATTGTGGTTACTCAGGTAAATAAGTGAAGCTGCAATGATCCCTGTGGGATGAAGCGTCTTAAATTTTTGTTCTTTCCTCTGTCAAGAACTGAGTAATGTATTGTAGTGTGAAATAAAATCAGTTCAGTCTTACAAACCCTCAGCTTTACCACTTGGCTAAAGTACAACTAGAAGAGTTCTTGTAGTGGAGGATACTGAAAAACTTTGGCTTTACCCAGAACCACCTCAAATTTCTTTTAGCAATCTTTAAAAAAAACCCTCAGTGTTCTCAAATGTCTGAAAGACAGACCCAGATAAAATAGAAATACCCCTTAGCAAGTAAAAGAAAAATTGTAGCTATCTCGTCCATTTTTTGTTATTTTATTTCCATTAAAAGAAAAGGGCGGTTCTCCTGTTCTGTTTCTGTACTGTTCATGCTCCTAGAACCAGCAAGTGCTAGCAGTTCACATTTCTAGCTTGTTTTCTATTCGGTTTGGAGTTACAGTTTGTTTGGTTTTGTGATTCTCTCTAGGTAGCGACAAATTGTACCACCAGTGGCTCTCCACAGTCAGGGTAAGAGCATAATATTCTTCAAAGACACATTCTGATTCTTACTGGACCACTGTACAGTTCTGTGTGGCTGTTAACCTCTGTCCTCGTGAACAGCCCTAACCTGTTGCCTGCAGTGTTTACCTGTGACCAACTTGAGTTTATTTTTGAGAAACTAGTGCGCTCTTCAGGTGCAGGAAAGAACAGAAGAAAAAGTACACTAAAAAAAAAACACCATGGGAATTATCAAGTTTTTAAAACCCACTTTTAGTGTCTTGGAGACAGCTGGAAAAAGTTAATGTCATTTTAGAAAATGATGTGGTTTTTCTTTTCTTTCAGTAGAAAAGAAAAGGGAAAATTGCCACGCCAAAAAGCTCTTTATAAAGCTAAATGGCGTGAAGTGCTGAATAGGGACAGCACTGTTTGGGATGTTTTTTATATCTCTTTGCTTTAGTGCTCTAGTTGTATAAATTAAAAATTTAAATACTTTTAAAGAATAATATCTTATTATAGCTGATAATTGACAGCTGATTTTAAAAGTCTCTTTTGATGCATAAAACATGATTGTATTGAAAAGTAACATATTTCTGGTTTACAGGTATGAATCAGTAGACAAGTTTGAATTGTTTTCTGACAGAAATGAGTTTTGCAGCATTGCATTTGCTTCTCTTCCTGGTTATGAATGGAATTATGTTCCTTACACAACATATTCAGATCAATATTATCTTGATAATTTTGAATTAAACATATTTCATAACAATAATGCCAAAAAATCCATTATATTGTTAGATAGGGAAAAATATATATATAATATTATAAATATATAAATACGTAGGATGACAAGTAATTTAAAAATTATAAGAAAAGGGGGATGGCTGAGAGTGAATATAAAAATACTTGTAATTAAATTCAACAATTTATAATTTTTGTTGAAGATTAGTTGTCATGTAGTAACAAAAGTAGTAAATCTTAAAACTGTTTGCATCTGATCGCATCTGATCTCTGGAAATATAATTTTGCACTGAAATAAGAAAATATAAAATTATCTAAGATTTTATTCCTTGGATTTTACCCATCTCCTTACTAAATAAGGTGCTGTACAGCAATAGTCAATGGTGTGTGGAATGTGTAAAACACCGACCAGACCGACAGATTATTCTGTCTGACATATTACTGTCTTATGACTTTTATTATGTTCACCACATGCAATTCAGCTTTTCTGGAATTAATGTTTATGACTGTAGTTAGATTTCATTTTCCCTCAATTTATCCTTTTATTGACTACTTAGATCTTAAAAAGGCAGCATGCTTTTGATAAATAGTATTGTGGGATCATGAAAAATAAAATAAAAAGAGATCTTACTCCTTCAGACTGAATGTACAGGCTTTCCTGAAACTGAATTTTCTGCCCCAGACATTGAGTATTTGGTAGGATGCTTTTGTCTTAAACTTGTTTAGGATTTTAGTGCAATGGACAGGACACCCATGGGGGCGAGTGGAATAGTCATGGAACAGTTTTGTGAGATGACCTATAGGACAAGGGCTCTTGGTATCAGTAGATACTGACATTTTTCATAGGAAAACTGCTGTTTTAAACAGGATTGAGGTTCCTGTGGTAAACCAGAGAAACGTATAATATGTTTTTACTTGTGTTCTGTTTCTTTAAATTTACCGTTTTAATGCTCAGCTCTGCTAATAAGCATAGTTAATGCTTTGTTATTTTAAGTTAAGAATGGTGGATTTGAGATTGCCGTTTGCTTTAAAGAGCTTTGATGAAATTTATTCTATTGTTCCTATAATTATAGAAAGGAAGTGGAGCCATTTTAAATACAGTAAAGACCAAGGCTAACCCTGCCATGAAGACTGTCTATAAGTTTGTAAGTATCAAGTACTGGCTTACTACTGAGATAAGAGTCTCAGTTCTGTTTTAACCTTTCAAATGAAACTCAAGACTTAAATTCATTTTTGTTGGACTCACAAAATCACTTAAAATACGCATTCATCTAAATTTCAAATTTAAATGGAAAAGTAATTTTGAAATTTAAACATAATTGAAATGCAAAGGAGAAGGGGAACTTGTGGTTTCTTTTGAAAGTATAGATGATAAATTCTATTTATTACATAGAACCATTTCTGGGAAATAGTGCCTGTATGCTTTACTAAGCAGCTCTACCATCTCATCATTACTCTGTTGGAAATCATTGTTGCCTCAGGTTTCTCTGCTTGCAGCTTCATCGAAATAAGGGAATCCTCTCATTTTCCAAATCATTTCCATCTTTTCTAAATGTCAATTAACTTTTCCCTAGAGATTTCTTATACCTGCTTATTTAGAGCCCAACTTACTGAGTTATTCTTTAAATGAAAATGTTTTCAGTCTTGTTAACAAACAGCTAGTATGTTACTGTGTTGTCCTTTGTGGCTGCCAGTTTCACTGTGCAAGGTAAAACCACATAGAAACAAGCGAGGATTTCTTCAAAGCTCAATTGTAGAAAATAATGCTACAAAAAGCCTTGAGATAACTATTCAAACTTTTATTTTCTCCTGCCTTCCTCCAGCCTGAGAGAGATGAGTAAAATGAAATTAGCTTTACTAAATGGAGCTGGCATCTGGAGTACTGTAAGGCGAAAGTTTGCGGGCTTACTCTTTCTGTTGATTGTTAACGTATAGCAAAGATAAATATTTGTGGAGTGCAAAAAGATTAAAGATGTCTATGGCATCAAAACAGAGAAAACATTTTTTGCAACGAATGGGGGGGGTGTTGTTTATTTGGGTTTTTTTTTAGCTTTGTTTTAATATGTTTTCAGTATCCTATTACAATTTTTTCCTTGACATTTTTAGTAACTAGAGAAGGTGAATCTTGAACTGAAATCAAGCATTGTCACTGCTGGAAATAGAAGGGGATTTTAACTTAAATTAATTTTTCATGCAGGCAAAAGATCATGCAAAAATGGGAATAAAAGAAGTGAAAAACCGCTTGAAGCAAAAGGTACTTGAAGTTCTTATTCAAAATGTATAAGCACCGTGTATGAAATACTTATCCACGAAAAGCATTATGTGATCAATAGGAAGCTGTTTGATACAGTGTTGTTAGCACACTTCAAAATGCATTACCAGCTGTCCCGGATTTTTCACACTGTTATAAATATTCACAGACAAAAAAAACCTGTCTTCAAATACATTAAGGCTCTGACTTAAACCCACAAAAGCCAGAAAATTGAGTGTTCTATCTGGAGTGGTCCCTCTCCTGTCCTTTGTGCTGGGGCATTGTGGAACGGGACTTTATGTGAACTGGGAGATCTTTCCTACAGTAATGGCAGTGAACTTTTTGCAAATGGCAAATTGTTGTTATTTCTACAGTAATCTCTCAGGGAAAATAGCACAGGGTCCGTCACAGGGAACAGGATTTATATGTTTCATGAGTGTCTACTGCAAAGTTTAGGCATAAAGGAATTAAATTAGAGTTGGCATTCATTTCAAATTTGAATTATTGCAGGAAAAAAATGCTCAAACCGTTTGTTGTTTTCCAAATCTGTCTTTGTTTGTAAACAGTACAATTCCAAGAATGCTGAATTGTGTTTGATGAATGTGTTTTCCAATACTAACTGCTCCTTTTAAGCCAGAATATTGATACATACCTTATGAATGAATGGTTAACTCTGCCTTAGGTTTATTTCAGATATTCTATTTGTTCTTTGAAACAGAGTTATTAGAGTCTTTTGGGAAAACAAGATAGAACTGAATATAGAACTGACGTTCCTATCAGAAATTTTTATTCAATTTGTTGCATAATAGTTTGGGGTTTTTTTAATCTATGCTATCTCAGTAAACTTCTTCTCTAAATTTCTTAATCATTATCTTAAGATAGTGCTGCAAATGTATTCCTATGGCACAAACAGAAATCTACCTGAACATGTCAACAAAATGTTAATGCAAAGGGATTAGTCTGCAGCCAGGTTATGAACTGATGAAATTAACTGTGTGTCCAGCCAAATGCTGTTCGCTCTCAAAATATTCTAGCAGATTTTTTGGAAGATAAAGTTGCTTCGGGTGCTTTTAATGCTATTTTATCTTACTACACTTACTACTTTATATGTGGCCACTTTAGGTATAATATGAAAATCTTAGAAACTTGAAGCAGTTTTCTTGTACATGGAATTTTTTATGTAATTCCATGTGTTTCACTTCTGGACATAACCTCAATGAGTAATAAAATGTTTGGCCTTCTCATGTGCATTTCTGAAGCAGTTGGAGCTGTGTAAAATGACCAGATTGTTCCTCTATTTTAAATGCTAATATTATTGTATGCTATTCTGTGACTTTTGTAGAAAAGGTTGAGAAATGTCCCATTCATTCATTGCTTTGTTTTATTATTATTGTTGTCTTTCTAGTCCTTCAAGTAGCATTCTTTTTTAAAAACACACATAGCACAAATAAATGGTCCAATTTTGTTTCATCTTCCTTATTACTTGGCATTTCTGTAAGTAAGGTGGTTAAACATGATTGTTCAACATATACTTTCGCAAGAGCTTAAAAGATTTCTGTGAGTAGTTGACACATACTGCTCTACCTCTTCTTTCTTCATTAAGTCTGTTCTTTTCTGTCCCGTCCTTTTCTCCCATTTGAATGGAAGATAATTCTAAAATGAGGTATTGCTCTGTTTAAAGTGATAAAAATAGCAAAAATCGTTTTGACCACTCGTATTATTTTTAATCTAAATGTCTGTGCTGCTCTGCTGACAAGTCTATTAGTGCATCCTCACCAATCTTCATGTGACAACATTGTATTTTTCATGTATTTACTTACTAGTACGTGCAAGTGTTAACTGTTTGAAATTCTGGCATCGTTAAATAATTTTTGCCACATTTGGGATGCTAGTATTTGATCTTCTAAGGATAACCTAAGGTTATTTTTAAACTGAACTTACTATCCGCTGCATTTTAACGTATTATTTTCCATTATTAATACAAAAAGTATGCGGGCCACTGGTGAGGAAAAGTCAAATATAAACATCCCTTTTCCAGTTTTCGCTGCCAAATATGAGCAGCGTCTGTACAAGATAGAATTTAAAAATGCAATAAAGCTAGAGGTCTGCTTCCTACAACTCTGCATAGCAATGGTGACCTCTTAAATATAATCAAGAGCCCATTTTGCCCTTGGTCTGCTCCAGACTTGGGTTTGAATTGCAAATGGGAAATGCAGGATTGACCTGTTGAGAGGTCACTGTGGTGTGTGTAAGGTCCTTCTTTAATATGATAGTAGAGATTGAATGGGGCTCTATTTCCATCCCTTGTTCATTTGTGGTACAGTATTTCAAAGCAACAGAAATAGTTTTCAGAGGATTCTCATGACTGATAGCAAATAATTGTTAATAGATACAGCATGGTAGCTTTACTTTATATCTGATACAGTACTTTTTTTCTTTTTCTTTCTTTTTTTTTCTTTTCCTTTTTTTTTCTTTTTTTTTTTTTTTTGTGTAAAGGCTGCTTTTTCCATTTCACAAACGGACGATGGTGGTCAAGTCACTCTGTTATTGGCTCGTTTGAAGCTTAACTACATAGAATTAGGAAGAAGGAGGAATATGAATGGTACCATCCTCAACTTTCAGTAAGGAGAATGTAACTTACTGAAAGCTTCTGGATAAGACAATTTATATAAATGGTTGGGCACTTGGCGTTAATGTATTCAACATTATTTTACTTACTAGAGCCCTGTGTGGCTCTAGTTAATGGCTGTTATCAATGGGCTGTTGTCAATGCTTTATTATCAGTACAGTAGAAGCAGCTCATTTAGAGGTTTATAAAATAACCTGAAGGATCCTTCTAGACATTCTGGAATGTGCTTTTTGCTCTTCTAATAGACAGTATTTGTAGTCCATTACAGAAGGTCCCTAGAAAAATTACTAATGCATATTTAAACAGAAGAAAACCTGATTCAGTTTACAGGGTAAACTTTACGTATCTGTAAATATATATCTTACTCATTCTCTGAAGTTAGTCCTTTAAAATAAACAGGTAGTAAAGATTTCACCTGAACAGACAGTTGTTAGGGGAAGCACCGTTTATATATGGAGTTAATTATGGAGTGTGATAGATCATTGTCATTCTTTTTTTCCACTAATCTATAGAGTATCTTTTTTTCTGCAGGCAAAAGGTGTTTTTGTTTTTAATGATATCCTCAAATTACACCTTCTTTTTGTTAAAAAGTCACTGAAACATTACTAGGATTTCACATTTCTGCAGCATTTCTTCCAGTAATGAGTAACTTATCACCTTCCATTTTTTTTCTGTTTTTTGGGAGGGATAGGTCTCATGTTTTTTGTTGTTATCCTGGATAACATATCTGATTTAAACTACTTCAGGAATGCCTTGCTGGCTAATAGCAAATTGCTTTTTTGGGGATGTGTCGGAACTGAAAAGTCAGGCTTGGGATATACCTACACGGCGTGATGCACCATGGTATGGAGAACTGCTCGGGAGCACCAGCCAGGCTGGTACACTCACACAGCACAGCTCCGGGTGGAGATACCAGCACTGGTCCCAAATGCAGTGTGGAAATCTGAGACAGCATTCTGGTTGGTAAATCCTCTCCCCCTGTTGGGATGTGCAGGTCTGCCTGGCTTTCCTTTGACTACCAGGAAATGGGCACTGCTCTTTTAAGGCCTGCCTGCACTATGATCCACTGCAGTGCTTTGGTCATTTGTAGTTCTCCAGGTACAGCACTGCCTGTATCAGCAGACGTTTTGTGAGCCCTGATGTCTTTCTGAAGCTGAAATTCAGAATCGGAGAGTCCTGTTTTCCTGTTTGTGGTTTTATCTCTGTCTCGTACTCCACACTGACTTCTGCATAACTGTATTCAGAGTCTTTTAGTGGACTGAAAGTATGTCATGGTCTGTTTTGAAAGATTGTTGTCTACTTTCCAATTATAGAATTACCAAACACTTTGGCATTTGATTGTTTTAAAGCTACTTGGAGCCCTTATTTTGGGGTGTTTAAAATCAGGTTTCTCTGCTTATTTAGCTCAAATGTGATTTCGTTGAAGGTAGAAAACAAACTTTTGTGAAGCAGTTTTTGCTTTGATGACTGAAGCTGTGTTGTTGATTTCTCTGCCTTTTGGGGATTTTGAAAAAACAGAGGTCTCAAATAATTTCATTCTCATATATATTAAGTAATTTAAAAAAAAATTGACTGAAATGTGCTGCAGTTTTTTTGGAAGTCTGCACAGCAAACAGTGGAAATACCCTTTAGGAGCATCTTTTTTGATTGCGATTATATCATCAGAGAAGTACATCAAATCTATGGCAATAAAAGCTACAAGGATTTGAAGTGATCGTTATACATCTTAGGGGGGTTTGCTTAATGGCTTGATCTGGCTGTATCTTTCATCTCCTCCCATTCCCCTGATGTCCAAACTGTTGTGTCCATTTTACATTTTTCTGGACACTTTGCCTGGATTGGAAGACGCTTTGCTTTCCGTTGATTCCCAGCTGTCTGTTGCCTTGGTTGGAGCCACAGCTTGAGGTGGAACTCTGAAAGCTCTGCAGTGCTTGGAACATCCACTGTTCGGTGCAGTCAGGTGGCTTTGGATGTGCTGGGCACCATTACAGCATATAAATAAAAGGTCTGAAGCTTGGTGCACATTTAATATGGCTATAGTTGTACAGAGATATGTAAATAAAGGTTGTATTTAATGTCATCACGTTATGATTATCAGATGGCTGGAACACCTCTGCTATGAAGACAGGCTGAGAGAGTTGGGCTTGTTCAGCCCGGAGAAGAGAAGGCACCGGGGAGACCTCAGAGCCCCTTCCGGGCCCTAAAGGGGCTGCAGGAAAACTGGGGAGGGACTCTTGATCAGGGAGTGGAGTGATGGGATGAGGAGTAATGGTTTAAACCAAAAGAGGGCAGATTTAGATTAGATATTAGGAAGAAATTCTTCACTGTGACGGTGGTGAGGCACTGGCCCAGGTTGCCCAGTAAGCTGTGGC
>VZSZ01001857.1:556799-610180 GCA_013398815.1 Ibidorhyncha struthersii
AGAAAAAGTTTTTCTCTCTAGTTTGACCTTAACAAGTTCTTAATTTCCCCACGATCCTTATGCCCATATTGGTGAACCACTGCTCTACCAGCTGGATCTAAAAAGGTCTCTCAGCTTCTCTGTGGAGCAGACAAAGCCCCTTAGAAAGTCCATCCAGCTTTTTGTTTCATTTGACCTAAACACATTAGGTCAGTCTGTGTCCAAAAGAACCATTTCTAATTGGCCATCGGCTTACATGTCTCATTATTGTACCTTAGCAAGACGGAAACTCAAGGGGGCATGTCAAAGGTCAGTGAATCAAAGCAATGTCTATGTCAGCAGCCAACCTCAGGTCAGTCTTGCAGAGCTACAGTGTGTGCAGGTTTCTCTCTATATTTACCAAGCATTATTTCCTTGACATTGTTGCAAAGAGATGTAAGGTTTGGGGCCCACTGCGTTACAGGCTATTTCTCAACTGACTTTCAAACTCTTTTCTCCTTGTCTGATTCCTTATGTCTGCACGCCTTTGTCTTTTTCAAAACCTATGTTACATATACCATACATACACTTGCCAAGTCTTCTAACCTAGGTTGATGGGTCACTTCACTTCTGAAGATGGGGACTAATGTCAAAAGAAAAAGCAAAGCAAAACAAAAAAGCATCCTGCTAGGAAGCAGTTTGTTTTACACAATCTCCTGAAGGCATATTCACTATACACAGACTCAAAGATAAAATGCAAAGCTAACTAAGCTGTGAGTTTGATCTCTCCTTGCCACTTCCACAAGTAAGTTTTCTGCTATAGATAATTCTGTGAAGTATGCAAATAGAATTACTGTTTGCATTCAGGTTTGCAAAAACCAGAATAGCCCTGTTCCTAGGTTTCTGTTGAATTTGTTCCTAGAATAGAAGTTTTGAGCTATGGGGTTTTTTCTCCCTATATATTTCCTGGCTTTTGCATGTTTAAGTCAGCCATTTTATAGAATGTGTCTGTTTGCTTGCAACATTGGTATTAGGAGGAGAGAGTGGTTGTGTACAAGCTCTGACTGACAAAATACAATGAAATGTTTTATTCTAATTATGTTTTCTTTTCTGTACTTTGGTTTTTTTTCCCCTAACATCAAAATTGTTAGTCAGCATTATCCTCTAGTGTCTCCTTTGTGCCCCTTACCCTTAATCAAGAACATTCCTGGCCATGCTATTCACCTTTTCCTACCATACAGGACATTGCTGAGAACGGGTGTTCTGCAGCGCCGGAGGAATCTCTACCAAGGACAGCGCCTTCGCCCTTGGTTGAGAAGAAGGACGCTAAATTAAGAGAAGACAGAAGGCCAATCACAGTACATTTTGGTCAGGTATGTCTTAGTGTTAGGTTTCTTTAAATTGCGTGACTCAGCAAAAATAGTTCAGAGAAAAGTCACAATAATGAATATGTCAATTGTGTCATTATTTTTTGTAAGTGAATGATGTTACTATAGGTTTATTTCTGTTGTATCTATTTAAGTGGGATTCCAAAGACCTGATTTTTCTGGGGTTTACTGATTCCTTTTGTTCATTTTGAGGAAAATATATTCTAAGTGAATGGGAAGAAGCATAATTATTACAGTAGTTTTATAAACTATTTTGCTGTTCTTTTAGCACGCAAAGTGCTATAGCCCTCAGAACTGAGGATGTGTAATTTAAAATGTCCTCTGTTATCTAGCCAGATCATTAGAGTCAATATGGAACATCCAACTTTTAAAGCATTTTAACATTCTATGAAAATTAAATGCAATGAACTAAGATGGAAAAATCAATTAATAGCTTATTAGTGTACTCTGTATTTCAGTATTGACAACTGAGCTATACGCATTAGTTACTCTTATAATGTTTCTTTTGATATGTCTGCAAAAGAGTGAGTTTGGTTGTGTGATTTTTTTTTTTTTTTTTAAGAGCTAATTATATAGAAAATGTTGTAGTTGTTGTGATTTTTCATGGAAAAACATACAGTATTTACTAACAGTTTGCCAGTGCTCCCCTATTAAGTGTAGCCTGACAAAAAATAACATTATTTGTGTTCACAGTTCTCTTTTCTTTCTCTGTATCTATTTTTTACAGTATTATGATCAGAAAACAGGAGTGAATATCTGGTTTCTTCTAAGGAAACAGTGTAATTTTAAAACAATGGTAAAATAAGTGGGAATTATAAAAAGTGAAGCAAACCAGATTTTTAGATAAGTATCTGTTGACAGAAACTAGTCAGTGTAGCTGCATTGACTGTTGAGGTATTAGGTAGGGCTACGCAAGATACAGTCATTGCTCAGAGCAATGCTGTCTGTATCATTTTAGAATCAGATTTGTTTCTTTCAGAACTTTCACCACTGTGCTTAATATAAGACTTCTTTTTTAAAACAGATTCTCTTCCAATTAAATATTTGCAGTAGTGATTTATTTTTCACTTACTTTCTGTGCCAACAGCATTGAGAGGAATTGGGACTACTGGAGAAATGTAGCCATCTAGCTCTAGCAGGAAAATGTTACATTTCATTTAAAGTGGTCAGAAATCCAGATAATATTATAATGTACTTCCATTTTTTTCCTTTAGATTTTTATGAAGGATGGATGGTTCAAACATTTTGATAGATTAATGAAATATATAATCAAGTGGAAAGTGCAAATTTGAATTCATGAGGTTTTTTAACAGTCACTTTCAAATTTTTTAATGATCACTTTCTCTGTGTCAAAAGAAACATGCATCAGCTTTACTGAACCACTGGCTGTGGTGAAAGGCTCGCTTGCTAAATGCTTATTACTGTCATTGCATTACAAATGTCGTTTTCCAAAAAATGATCTAACTTAGCAGTTGTAGGGCTATTTCACTTATAGCCTTTGTCCTTTCATGGGTCCTTTTTTCCTGATAGCCCAATGCCAAAATGAAAATTAAATCATACTTTCATTCAAAAGGAAAAGATGTTCAGGTTTATGAAATATAAATTAAGGCTTTGGGGAGGCAAAAAGCAGCAACATTTACTGTTTAAATGGGAGATGGCTTCTAACTAGTGATTAAAGGGAGAGATTTTAGTGTCACTTTTAACTCTGTCTAGAATACAGTAGGTGGGAACAATTAAAAAGCCACGAGAACTCTGAAATAAGGGCTGTTTGTGCATTCACAGTTCTTATAAACTGAAGAGGATGAAAGAGGCTTTTTTCTCATTGTCACTTGCTTTCTATGTCTGCTAGTATTATGCTGGTGTATATGGCAAAGGCAGACTTTTTTAAAATGCATGCATGCGGATTAGGGTCAAGCCCTGTGTATCAGTAATGCAGTAAGCCTCGTCCATACCACTGCAGTGAGCGAGCCTACCAACAGCAGCGAGATGCTTTAATTGAGACATGCTGTCAAAGTGACAAACACATTTGCATACAGTCTATTTATTTTCGTTGGAAAGGTCTGCAGTCTGCTGTTGGTTGAACATTCTTAATCAGCTCGCTGTAAGTGAGCCGGCAGCTAGCTGTCCTATGCTAGGTGCTTCTCTTCATTACATGACAGATTAGCTAAAGGGGGATGGGCTAGCAAGCCAGCAGCAACCTTTAATTTTAACTCATTATCTCTCACCCTATAGTGAGGTAGTTTCTAGCTTTTCCAAATACAGTTGTGTATCTGCAGTTGTTAGGCTACAAAAAATATCAGTAAAATATCCTGAAATGTCTTCGCATGTGTAGCACCTCAGCTGATTGTTCTTAAAAATTTAGCAGCAATTATCTAACTGTATGAGATTCTATAGTGTTGTAGCTCATCTTGAGGACTGGTTATCAGGTATTGTTTCAGAGGGTTGTTTATTATGGAATTGTTTTAACAGTGGTTTCTGTAATACTGAGACATTGTGGGAAAGCTCTACTTGATCATGAAAAGGAGGTTTTTAGCCAGAGAGCCTAGGGCAGTGCAATAAAGATTTAAACAAAGTGCTCTTAGTAAGACTACATGAGGAGACCAAAGTGGAAGGGGGGTATGGCCACAGCTTTTTGTCCAGTTTAACTTGGCGTGCTTTTCTGGTTTGCTCAGGGTGTACCTTTAATATTGACCCTCAGATCAACCAAGTAGAACGGGCTATCATCCTGGACTCTGAGACAATACAGCTGCACTCAACAAGCAGCAAGAGCAATACAGGCAACCGAGGTTTAAAGAGTGGGGAGAAGAGAGAACAATTTTCAAGCCAAGAAAACGATTCAGATGAATAGTATGTAGTACGGAATAGAGCGCTCTGTTTTGGGAAAAAATTAGGTTAATTATAGTAGAAGATAGAATGCTGCAGAGAACATCCTTTGTGAATGTCTTATTATTGCTTGCTTTCTTCCTACTTTTTGTCTTAAAACCTGACCAAAACTTACTTGAAACATCAGAACACATGCTGCATACGCATCTACTGGCATCCACTGCCATAGCTGTCCTTGGGATCCCTCCTGTGGGGGCAGGCAGGGCGAGCGCCGGGAGCCCACTAACCATTGACCAGGGCCAGCTAGTACAGGTGATGTGGGATGTAGGTGTTTGTAGCGTTTGCTTCCATGCATACACTCCCACTTTTTAGGTAGAATGTACATGTTTACCTTTGCATCTTTTAGCTACTTGGACAATAAACACTACACTTTGTCACTGTTACTATTTTGAACACATGCCTTGTCCAAGAAGCAGCTATTAGGGGCTACTTTGGCAGGACCCACAGCTTGAAACATTGAGGTCTGTTGTGATACTGGACATGTTTGGTTTGGGTTGTTTTTCTGGGGGTGGGGTGAGGCGTGTTGTTTGGTTGTTGCTTTGGCTTTGTTGCTTGCTTTTTTTTAAATAATGTTCATTTTCATCTAACAGCTGCAGAAATTTTAGTTCTCTTATTTGTTCATAAGTCTTACCATTTTATGTTCAAAATAAGGAGGAATGACTGTCTGAATACAGACCCATCGGTAGTGTTTTTCAGATTCTGAGTTTGCATTAGTGGTGCCTGAGTTGTGTATTTCTGCTAGAAATTTCAGCTTTCATTACCAAATGGTAGTTGGTGGCAAACTGCAGTGATAAGGATGCTGAACGGAGCATAATGTTAAGCAGCCTTAAATCTCTTCTGCTTTGCGATTTTTCATTAACTGATTGATCTGTATTGCGGTTCAATTTTGTCTGATTTCAGAAGTATGTTGTTTGAGGAGTTCTTAATATCTCTATACCCTAAACAAACATGACAATTTCTAAGTTATCTTTATGCCATAAAAAAAAAAAAAAAGAAAAGAAAGAACAAGGCATTTGCCTTTTCTTTTTGCAAGACTGAGCTCTCCTGATAAGGTATTGGGGGTTTTGACTTTTTTAGTTTTTGGAGACAGAAGCCTCAAATATCTCATTCAAGTATTTGGGTAAGTGATATTTATACACGTTATGTATATTATAGCCAAAAAACAAAGAGATTGGGAAGTGCAGGAATGTCCTTAATAATGGTGATTGTATAGCTGTTTCAAGTAACGTGAGCAGCTCTCCAAAATATCTTGCTGAGTTTTTAATGAGCAGCAGGCCCTCTCAGTTCTCTTTCATGTATTTATTTTTGCATTATCTAAAGCAAAAGAAACAAAACGAAACAAGAAAAACCTTTATAATCTATAAATAGATGATTTTGATATGGGAGAAAGGTAGATTAATATGTGAATCTGATATTTTAAAAGCCTTTTCCCTCCCGAAGTCAGTGCTTAACTGTTAGGCCGCTAGTACACCAGCTGTGGCTATGGTAAACACCTGCAGTGTCAGTGTACCACAGCAGGAGAAGAAATGCTGTATGATTTTTAGATTTTTGAGACTTTGGTTAGATGGACGGACACATTGCCAGGTCCCTCTAACTACTGCAGTTGTGTGTGCTGGGGTGTGTTTGTACAGCTGTATTGGAACCTGTGCCATTATACAGGCTGAGGTTGTGGGTATCACATGGGCAAACAGCACTTTACGTGTGGCAGAGTTCCAGCCCTCTTCTTGGGGAGCAAAGGGAGCACTTTATTTTCCAAAAATGTACCTGGTTTTAACACATCTTTTTCCTAATGAAGCTTCTGCTTTGATCCACACTGCTTCCCACCCCAATCAAGCCTTCATGCTGTTCCTCTGAAACGTCGCACTGACTGCTTCCACAATAGCCTGCTGCTTCTTACAGGATCATTGCCGGTGCCCAGTCTTCCCGTCAGTCCTTGAGAGGTGGTGGAAGACAGGGTCAACCTAGATTCTTTAGAAACAAATCTATACTTAGGAAGGTTCTTTCTCTGGAGCTTTTATACAGTCAGTAGCACAACTGATCTAGTACAATTAAAACAACAAACGATAAGCTGCCAGAAACATCATTTGTTGGGAAAGGGTATCATTTCAGTAGAAGCAAGTTATACTGGCAGCTCTGTTCAGCTCTCTTATTGTTTCTGTTATAATTAGAATGTCTTGTGTCAGCTCAGGTGTGTTTATGTTTCTGTGGCTTATTTTATTTACCAGCAAAAAGAATATTTGATTCCGTTCATGTACCTAAAGGTAAAGCATAATAAAATACAAAAGACTCTTTTGTATGTCTTTACTTAAGACATTCAATCATATTCCATTCTGGATGCAAACTAGAGAGAATTAGTATTCAGGGAGCTAATGTAAATAACTATGAAACAAATTGAAAATATATTCGTGTATTAAAGCAGCTTATCTGACTGTGAAAAGACTTGTCCAAGTTCTCTTCCCAGCTGATTCTTATTGCTGTTAAACTTTTGCAGGCCATAAAATGGAAATTGTCAGCCTATTTGCTGTTTTGATTATTTGCTGTAAACGAACATGTTCATTTTTCCCATTCATGATCTGCACTTAGACATACAGAACAAACTCCTCTGCTTTGTAGGGCAGGTTTGTTCTTCAAGAAGATTAAACAGCATTAAGAGGTCAGGGTGAAGATGGGGAGAAACCCAGCCAGCTACATTCCAGAAATACAGAACTGGATCATTGAGGCCAGAGGCAGCAGAGGGAAGGATTATCTCCAGGGTAAAAGAGATGAAGTAGGGAAGGGAGGAAGGCTTCTCTGCCAGACCCTGTGACTCCCTTCACACCCAGGTGCTTTGCAACAATAGCAGATTCCCCTGGATCACAGCAGGCATTGTGTGGCACTGGGGTAGAAACCAAAGAGAAAAGGGAAAAACAAGTTCATTTTCTAATATTCATGCAACTGAATGCTCTGATTGCAAAGGGACATTTGAGTAGTCTCAAGCAGACATTAGAGAGATACTTTCATTAAGAAAATGAGCTTCCATTCTGCTCTTCCCCACTGATGAGCAATATGATCTCCCTGTTCCTTTCTGCTCAGCCACATAGCATTTCCTCCCTCTCTCCATTTGATTCTTTGTGGATGTAACAAAAGTATAAGCATAGTTCTTTAAAATTATTTTGTCTTCAGAAAGCATATTTTCTGCCCTCATTTCTTCTTACTCCGTTCTTTGTCTGTTCCTTTCAGAAAGGAATTCACTGTTGCTCAGTAAAAGTCCCCTTGCAAGAAAGGCAAATGTATTGGCCCAGAAGCACTTGTCCATCTAATCTCTGCTTGAGACTACTCAAATGTCCCATGAGGTTCTTAGGGGATGGTGTTCTTAGTCAGGGGAGTAAAAACAATGTCAGTGGAGAAGAAAATAATTCATTTGATTGAAATTCTGCTTTGTGGTGTGCAAGATTTGCAGAAATGGCAATCCATGGGATAGGAGTTATCTAACTAAAAGGCTTGCACTCTTGTCATGCGTGTAAATATTTGACAAGTGAGACCTGGCGCTCTCTTTAGGAAGATGTACACCACCTGCAGAGCATACCCAAAGGTTACTGCCTCTCATGCACTCGCTTGCCAGTATTTTCTAATGAGCAACCAGACAGCAATGTCTTCTTCAGTTACTACAGCAATGTAGAATATATGTACAAAGCTCATGCTATGTAGGAGTTCATGCTTTGCAGTAAGATTATGTGGCTGCAATCCTGCATCCAGCAGATGTGCTCATCCACGAAGAAGCACATTCCAGACTATGGCTTTTAGTGTTTTCCAACTGTCTTGGCATTTGAAGTGCTTCTTAAACAGGGATGTTCAGAATAAATTTACTGCCCTGGATACATGCAAGTCAGGTGCCCTAACACTTGGATATATGGAGAAAATACCGTGGCTGAGCCGACCTCCTAGGGCTCTGTGACAAGCGATAGCAGCTGTAACATGTCTGCAGAATGTCCTTGTTAGTCCTGTTATGTTGAGGAACCCATAAATATCTTGTAGAGAGTATCTTGGTCCATCACTGCTGGCATGTGGAAGAATCGCACGTTATAAATAATACATACATATAAAATAAATACATCAGTACATGCAAGGCTAACCAAATCACCTAGATTGACAACTTGAGAAAAGCTCAGAGGTTCTTATGGATGGATGATTTGCTTAGACTATCAATGTAGATCAGCATCCAGAAGCTTCTTATGTATTACTTATGAAGTTGATATGTGCAGTTAGGCCAGAACTGTCTGAATTGACCTCTGGGCCCCTGGATTAAACTAGAAGATTAAAGGGAGAGAGTAGGTGAAACATATGATTCTTCTAACTGCTAACCCCAATGTGATTGCTTGTTTGGCCAGGCATTTTTTGGATTTGCCCTTCAGAACTGCACTGATTAATACCAAGTAAAACGATTGCGGAGTGCCCTTCTACCAATACAGGAGCTGTTTACTTCTGTGTGTGTGTGTGGAGGAGTATCCCCCTAATTATGCAGACTTCCTCGGTGAATGATGAAGCTGAGCGAAGCAGATAGTCATTGCTGTTTATAGAACTCCTTAAATGAGAGACCATCTCTCTTTTTTTTCTGTACAAGTATTCTGCTTGCTAGAGAGGAATAGCTGTTAAAAGATAATAAGGGATATGTTCGTTTTCCAGCATTTTAAATCATGTGGGTTGCATGATCTCCTTGATTTGAATTCCAGTATCAGGCCCCGAGAAAGCCCAATGCAAAGCTGACAAAATGGCCAGTTAAAAAAAGAAAACACACACAAAATAGTGTGGCTTTTTTGTTTATATTTAATATTGCATTGCTGGATTTTCCAGTATTTTAAATGAAAAATATATGTAGTTAGTTCCATGTTGACAATGTCCTTGAGGATTTGACAGTGAGATTTTCCAGCAGTTGCTCTTCGTTAGAATCCTGGTGGTGTTTAATAAGGCAGCCGAACTGCTGGCACCTTCGGTTCTTGTTTGTTCTCCGAGGGCTCGGGGCTGCTGCAGTAAGCACATCGACCAGGGCTGATCATTACAAGGGCGTACGCCACCATGAATAAAAATGTCACACGTTTTCCCATCTCACAGCGGTACAAAATGTCAGTCCTGTCAAACAGACATTGCAGGTAGCAGTGAGCAGTCAGTACAAATTGGGAAGCCGAATATTCCCCCAGCTTTCTGATATTCTTCATTTGAAGCAGAAGAAAAACAGTTGTTAACCTATTAGCTGTGATTTTAAACTCTGCTGAGATAGTAGATGGATAGACTTTAACACATGGGGATAAATATATTCCTGGGGTCTGGGATTTTTTGCAACATGTATGTTGAGAAACAGAATGAAAACAAGCCACTACAAAATAGATCTCATTTTGGTAGAACTCCTTTGGAAATTTGAATATCATCTGATTGAGATTCTCTCTCAAACCCTTCCCTGTTTTATCTCTGTGAATACTTCTGGAAAAACAAAACAAAACAAAACAAAAAACCCTCCTTGCTGTTTTGCTAGTAATCCAGGAAGGGCATGGTTCAATGAGTTACGGGAGTTTTCTTTTATGGTCCTTTCATCATGCAGTAATGTAACAGTTACCATGATTTTATTCTTTTTCTGTATGAATGAAAGTTATGCTGCTTTCAGATTAAGGCATATCATGCAATGTAGAGTCCATGGGATATGTTATTTTCTGGGTGTTAGATGTGCCTTAGTACCATGAACATACCTGTATGTTCACCGAGTTATCCATCTGGCATTGAGGCATGGTTATTGTCAATGCAGGCTTCTGCTGTTATTGCAGGGTCCAGAAAAACACTGGTGCAAAAGATTAGGTGCAAAGGAGGTGGCAAAATATCAAAGAAGTAACAGAAAATGGTTGCCTTAAGGGACAAGGAGAGCAGGTAAAATGGGCTGCAGAGATCTATGTAAGAGTGAGTATCTCAAGGAAATTTATGTAGAAGTCCATTCTGTAAGTAGAAATGTCTTTGTTTTTTCTCTGATACTTTCTCAGAACAAAAAAAAATGGTGTACGCATTTAAGCTCATGAATCGTTGCAAATTACCCCCTTACTCAAACGGCATTGATTGCTGAAGCAAATTGCAAAAGAGAAGGCTCAGCGAGGAACACTCGTGTCAAAGCACTACAGAAACAGAACAGAGCAGTTAGAAACTGGATTACAAGAATGCTAGCCTGCTCCTGGCTTATGTATTTAGCTGTCTGCAGTGTGATTCTTAGAGTCATCTAAGGCCTCACTACATATAAACAAAATAGGAAACAAAATGTGTGAGGCCTTTTTGAACCCAAGTGACTCTAGATTGAATTAAATATTTTGTGTTCTGTAGGCATCTGTTTGCTGTGGGAAGAGTTATGTACTACATACAGCATAACTTACAGTGGTTTTCAGACTGTGGTCTGCAGGCACCTGGGATCTGTGCCAGGTAAATGAGAGGCTGTTGACAGTCATCTCCTTTGGAAAATGTCAGGAGTCCTCAAACTGCAAAGTGTTGAATAACATCAGTTTAATACAGTCAGGGTTTTTTTTTACACTGTTTTAGAACTGAATGTGCGTATAGATGGGAGGAGGTCAGGGTTTATTTTCAACCACACAGCAGATAAAAAGTGAAATAGAAGAGCTAAGTGGTCACAATCTCAAATTGTATTGATATCATCTTTTGTGGGTTTTGTACTGCTTGTTCACATAGTATATGAACTTTCCTGTTGCTGGTGCTAGGAAGTAATCAGAGGTCTTGACAGATCTTTAAACCACTGATACCATTACAACTTAACCACTACTACATAATGTTCCTCCCATCAGCATCATGTAAGAACACATGGTACTTGGGACATGCACTGAATGTGTCTGTCTGCTCAACACTTACTGCACACATAGAAAAATATATCTCTCTAGAGTTCTCAAAATTCTTCCTTCTTTCTGTAATTGCAGACAAAAGAAATAAAATACCATTTAATTCTACAGCCAAGGGGTTTATTGTTTAAGCCATGTGTTTTTAGAGTAGCATTAGTTATAAACAATAATAATCCACAGTAGTGTTACCTATGGTTTAGGATTTTCTGTCCCTGTCACTCTTCCATAACAAGCAGATTATAAGATGTAGCTAAGTGCCCTATTTGCTTCATCCTAGTGGAACTTTTTAACTTGACAAGATATATATGATCCTCATACCATGCTCCTGCTTTCATTCTTAGTTTTAGGAGAGTTCTACCTCTGGTTAGTACCATGTAAGTCCTAGATTTAAAGCAAACTGTGGCATGTTGTACATTATTGTATTTAATATTTTTTAAAGTTAGCTGTTCTGGGATTGTTTGCACAGTATAAGATTAGTAGATGGACATTATCAACACTGCCAAATGAGGATGAGTTATCAGTGCTCTGTGTCTAGATGCACCACAAAAAGATATTTTTTACCCTTGATTAGGAAGGACGGAATTTGTCTCAGCCACGAGAGAGAATAAGCAAAGGTAGACTGAGAAAAAAACCTTTTCTTCCCCTTTAGGAAAGAATAAGTTTCCTCTCAGTGGCTTTGGGATGCACTTATGCATCTTTGGCAGTATTCCACGACACCATATATGACTCAGATGCCTGAAATAAAGATCCTTATTCAGTATTAGGGAAAACAGGAGCTTATAGGCACCTACCTTTCATTTCCTTCTCATACTGTCTACTTCTCTGTTAGGTAATGGAAGATTCCTGGCTGGAAAGGTAAGGAATTAGTCCTTGTTTTTTTCATTAAACTAATCAAACGGTTTAATTGTGGCAGGCTCTGCCCCTTTCATAAATTCTTGGCATAGCTGTAAGCATTGCTACATTTTTGCCAGATTCATTCTACCTCTCCAATCTACAAACAGGGCTCGAAGAATGAGGGCTCCCCTAAAACATGGAGATTATTTTTATCACAGGACCCAGCAGGCTTCTGTTGAAGTATTTCAGAGTGTAAATTAAAAATATATGCTGTAAAGCAGACACTGTTCTTGTCATCCCGGTTTGAGAGCTGTACATATGGGAGTATGTAAAAAGTAGTGTGCGCGCTGTGCAGGGATCTGGATGGATAATAAAACAGCTGCCTCATAGATTCCATCTGCTTTCTATACTGAATCTTTTTAGGTACCATACATTTTTCAGTGTTCTTATCCTTTTTTTTTAATTGAGTGTTCAGTTGAGGTCCAGCATATTCTTCCAAAGTCAGCACTTCAGATCTTTTGCAGCACGATGTGTTTGAGCATGGGTACATTCAGGATAGTGCATCTCTCTCCCACGGCGGATTGTCTTTAGAAGATACTAGCAGTTTTTAAACCAGTCCTGAATTTCTTAAGGAAATAAGATATTCATGTAGAAAAGCTTTGCTTTGGAAATTATTAGAAACATCCCTCACTACTGAGTGAGAAAGAGAAACACTTCCTGCTATATGTACTAACAAACCAGCTTTCATCTGTTTGTATTTCCTTCATGCATTTTTTCTAGTTGCACTTGTTGCTGCATATGAAATAGCACCTCTAATTTACTCATAAAGGCTCTGTTTTGAATACCACTTAAAAAAAAAAAACTCAACAGACATCCTCAATTAGTTTGAGATAATATTCTGGTTACAAGCTGTTACCTCGCAGACTAAAAATGATCTTTTTGTAATGTTTTCTCTAGTATAAAAAAACCTAAATATTCGTATTGTGAAAGCTCCTTGGATATATAATAGCTACATTATGAGATGTGGGATCTATAATTTTTAAATAGAATTTTTACAGTGTAAAAGTGAATGTAAGATTTTTCTTCCTCCAGTATCTCATAGCTTAAAATCACTTGTCTGATAATTAGTAAAACAGTGCCAGATCTGCAGTCATAAAATTTGCTTTCTGCAAACTTTCTGTCTTTTTGCTTCAGAAGTATTTAGAACAAGACAATTAAGAAAATATAGAGTAAAAAAAGTATGCTAGTAAACAGCTACTGGTAAGAAAGTGCTAATTTAGACATTTCTCCCCTTCATAGAAAAAAATATTGTATATACATTTAGGAACATACCTAGAATAGCAATTTAGCAGCTTTTAGCAATGTAGCCGTGTGCTGTTTTGTACCCATTCATCCTTACAGCACAGGTAATTAAGTTGATATTCCAACACAGTTTCCCCTACTGACCTTTTAGAAACAACGTGTTTTGCTGCATTAACAAATTAACTTCAAATCAGTGGCTTTCCCAGTAAATATGGTCTTCATATAGTTTGAATATACCTGCTTATCCTATTCTGGTGACAGATATTAACATCAACATTAAAAATGAAGCTCTGATAAAGGGCAAATAACTGTTATCTCCTGGTGGGCCTCCCCGTCAGTTACTCCTCACGGCCCTTTGCCTATTTTTTTCTGTGCTTCACAACACTGGTTTCAGCCATACTATTTCCCTGTCCATATTTAATGCAGAGAACACGCTGCTGTGAATATGTATTTTTGTCTTATTCTATTCAGATGTCTTTAGGGTTCAGAAATGTAGTATGGGGTAAAATACATACGAGACCTCAAAATGAACTTTGTTTCTGGTAGCACTTCAGTGAATAAGATAAATGTGAATGTGAGTGTTGGATTTAACTGTGTTGTTACAAGTACTGAGGTCACAACAACTCAAAGTTACCATGATGCCTATTTAAAAATCCAAGAGACGCAAAAGTTTCTACACCTTTAATCTTTCCCAAAGCAGCATTTGTATGTGTCTTTATTGTGGAAACACATAGAATTATTTTTTGATCAGAGATGAAAGCTTAATCATATGTAATATTTAAATCTCAGCTGGACAAAATAATGAAGTGACAGGATAAGGGTGTGAAAGTATTAGCTCTTGCAAAGGAGTAGTTTATTGTTACTGAACAGATCTGCCTGTAACCATCACCCAAAGAAACTGCCTCTGTTTGATCAGCAGCATCAGGAGATGTCTGATAGAGAGGCCCTTTGTGCACCAGTGCCAACTGACGATGTGTTCTGCTTTGCCAAACCCCTTTCTTCACTCCAGTTTTTGTAGTCAGCTCAGTCACCATGTGCAGTTTACTATGAACCTTATTGCCCTTGGACTTGGCACGTGGGACCAGTTGGTGTCCTCCAGCTCAGTGCACGGGTACAGAGCCTGCCTGAGCCCGGCTCTGGGGAGGATTGCGTGGCTGCTGCCATGCCTGCGCTGCTCTGGGAGCAGGTGCAGTATATTCATGCACTGCTGCTAGATCCAAGTACCCTTGAAAATTAAACTCCAGTATTTCTTTTTCTGCTTGTTCAGAAAGCACTGTTGGGATCTCATTTTAGGAGGGTATTTGGCCGAGCTATAACTCCTTTCCTGCACCAGACCTGCCTCCCCACTCTGGTTTATCATAGCATTACTTGCACTCTGTGTGCCAACCTGCATATAAACAGAAACATAATATGAGAGAAATCCTACTCTGGTATGTACACCAAATAACTGCTTCTAGATTTTGCATCAGTAACATGTCATGTACCTGTGGAACTATTTTTTTCAGGTAGTTTTTATGCGGTAGTTTGCTTATTTGCCTGGAAGTCCCACTGTCTTCTCACCTGAGTTTTCATTTCAGCTTGAAACTCTTGGCTTATATGTGAATATATGGGATAATTTTTATTTTCATTGACATAAGAACTAAAATGATACTTGCATAAAATGTGCCTGAGCACGTGCTTGTTCTAGCCTTGGGCAAACTAGAACATTCTGTCTGAAGTCTTCTTATGATCTAGAGAAAGAAAAAAACTCACTCCCTCCCTCCCTCCCTCNTATAGACTCACCTTGTGTATCATGTGTCTTGTCCAGTATCTTGCCACTTGAAGAGGAAAGTACCAGCTGTTCTGGAGGAGGAACAAGAAACCTTTCAGTAGACAGATGCAGAATTTTAACTGACATCTGAGGAAAGCTCCTCAAGATGCTGATGCAACAGATAACAGTGAAAAAGCAGCTATCCATCCTTTCTTTCACTGGCAAATCTTGTAGCAACGTCATGAATTTGATGATTTTTTTTTTTTTTTTTTGGGTAAGATCCATAAGGAGTTTAGATTATGGCTCTTCAAAGCTATGAATTTATCAGTAAATTGTGGCTAGACTGAATTCCATCTGGAATTCCAGGTGTCAGTCTGCATGACATTGATTTGTCATGTGATAACTTCAGAAGGCAGGAGGAGAGGAGAGCTCAGTCAATGAAAAGGTAGGTTTGGAAGAGCAGCAAGATGAATCAATGCTGATACCAATAGAAAGCTTAGTAAAAAGGAGGAGAATGTTGGGAAGAGATGACTTGCGGGTATGACATCACACTTGAGCTTACAATTTTATATTGTGTTAAAAAAAAGTCTATCTGAATCTCAAATAAATAAGTAAAGAAATATTTAAAAAAAAAAATCTATGTCACTTCACAATCCCCAAATAAAATGGAAGCTGAGATGACCTCAGAAAGTGTAACTCATGCGTGTGTCATAAACCTTGAGAAATTCTGTCTTCAGTAGTCCTTGGTCCTGGAGTTGAGTAATTAAATGAGAATCACAGCTCCTGTTAAAGAAGAGAGTTTTTGACCCTGTTGAAATGAGAGAAAAATAGAAAGCAACATGGACTTACACTTATCACTCAGAGACTAAAAGGAATGAAAAAAAAAAGACATCTATATGAGTTTTGAGTTCTAGGCCAACATCACGATATTTAAAGCCTGACTTGTAATTGCTGGTCAATTAGGGCTAACAGGAGTAAAATACCAGTGCTGTGTGTGGTTTGGCTACAGGGAAGGATTATGCTATGAGATAGCTGTCCCACTCCACATTGTACTGGAATATCTAATGCTCTTACTCTTTTGTGTGCTCTCTGACTTGGGTATGGGTATTCCTCACTTCACATTTGCAATTCAGCTGAAAAGGGTACCAATATTGGTGACTCTTTTCACACAAAGTGTCATTTTCAGATACCCCAAAATATTTAAAACTTGATTTTATTGCCATTGTCTAATCAAACAGTGATGTTAAGAAATCCTGTCACACATTTTCTCAGAAAAATATTTTTCCTCCAGCAAGTACATGGGTGGGTGAGTAAAGTACAGCTGTACATGTCCTTGCAGTGACTATAATCACTGTACTGACCATCTCGCTGGGAGGTAATCCTCAGCTACTGTGTTGTCTGTCCATCTTGCATTCTGAAGGACCTGCCTTTGTCACACTTATTTCAGAAGCTTTAATAATACTGCCATTGGTCCATCAGCTAATACTGTTGATGCTACAATCTTGCAGTGTTTCCTCAAAAATTATCCTGGTTTATGCTATAGAAATGAAGAACTGATTCCCGAATCAAACAGCTTCCAGGGCTGTAGCATGGTGAAATTATAACATCAACATGTTAAGTAACGCCTTGTAATTCTTATATCAGTAAAAATCTATTTGTTCAGAATTAAAATGGTGAGGGAAAATAAATAGTGCTCAAGATACTGCTAGCCATGGCTTTAAGAAAATACTTAAATTTCCCACCTAAGTAACCTACTTGAGAATTTTCTAATGTAGAAATGTTCACAATTTCTAGGCAAGTAAAAGAGGAAAAAATAACAAAGGGAAGTATATATGCAGGAGGCATGAAAAAGTTGAAAAAATAAATGAATAATAATTACGTCTTGTTTTTCTGCTCCATCAAATACTTTGCCTAAGTCGCTAGGTAGTAAGTGAATGTCTTTTAAGTAACTAGAAAAGTGCAAATTTTAGATTTTTCAGCTGTTCCATTATGCTTCTGAAGCATAATGGAAAATAAGTATGCTATGTCACATAACAGAAGTTAAATATATTTTAAGATTGTGCTCTCAACCTGAGCAGATAAGATGGGAAGATACACAGCAGCATAACTCAGCTTCTGTGACTGAGTTGAGTAATGCCAGGTACAGAAAAGAAACAGTTCAGTAGGGCTAATGGCAGCCACCTCAGGTTGCCACCGTGTCATTTCTCTCTTTGCTGTCTTTGTTTTCATACTTGCTTTCTTGGAAAACACAGAGGGAAGCTATCACATGGAGTAATTCTGGCCTCAGCTCTCCATCCCACGTGTCCTTTTTTTTTCCTCACCCACCCCAAAATCTGAGCCAAGTACATGTGTGCAGTCTGGCACTCCCTCATTGAGAACACAAGCAAGGAGAAATGAACCAATGGATCCAAAAGTGTAATTTAATCAGAATTTGAAACAAAAGTCTGAAGAGATGCAAGAAGAGAATGAAAATGGTGTGGGAAAGGGTAAGCTGGAGTTGTACTATTACACAGTGCAAGGGTGTGAGGGTAGTTGAGACAGAATCTAGAATAAAGGCTGTGCTAGTAAGAAGTTAAGAGCTGCTGAGTTATGAATCTGGAATCTTTTTGAAGAGAAATACAGTAACAAGCATAAGCTTTCTTTTTCTGTCTGAAGCTGACTCCCACTGCCAGTTGCTGTTCCCTCTCTGTACAGCCGAGGAGTTTTGCCGCTGAAAGGCAGGGTGGGCTGGGGGCAGTGGTGCAGGCGGCGGCTCATCGAGCTGCAGTTCAGAGACGTTCCCGTGTCCTCCCCACTGAGGGCTCTGCTTCTCTCTTGAAGAGCTAATGCGTGTACACAAGCTGCCACGGGAAGGACGTTAGCTTTAATCTTCTTCTCAATATCAAAGTTGTACTTTAGGATGGTTTTATTTAGAATCTCATTAATTGTCAGTGGATTCCTTCTCTAACAGACTATACCTTAAGATGCCATCTGTGTGAGGAGAGTCGTGCTGCTGGCTCAGTCAAAAGCAACTGGATTGGAATAGCTCCAGTGCTGTTACAAAGCAATGAGTTGGCCAACTGCTAATTTGAAAAATGAGATACAAAAATAGGCATCTTAATGCACTGTTCTGTCTTCATTAGAACTGTTGGTGATCGGGCTTTTAGTTTTCTTTACAATACCAGTACACACTTTGCTCTAGGCAATGCATCCAAACCTTGATACAGTACAGTATCTAAACATGTACTCATCTTTAAGTGCAGGAAAAGTTTAATTGACTTAGGGCTTTTTTTTTTTTCCATGCTCTTAAATGGCTTTGCTGGTTTGAGGCCTTTACCATAAGTTTTCACAAGTACTAAAATCACTCTTGAGATTTTAGTGAAAGCTGTTTTTGAATATCCTGCTTTGCAGGATTCTTTTCATTTGCATACATGTTGTCTAGACCGCTTGGATGTAGAGGTCCAAGAATCCACCTTGAGTGTCTTTGTTTTCTCAGTAAATTTTTGATGGTCTGATCGTGCTACCTTTGGTAGCTTATAACATAGCTCATGTTACGCTTATGTTAAGCCTCCATCAACAGGCAGATGGAGCTACCTTTGCTATTGTGGCACTTTGTAGGTTGTGAGATGTGTCACTGTTCTGGGGGGGGAATTGCATTTTGTGAGGTGAGTATGACGTTAAGGTAAATCACATGTTGCCGTCCACTCATACTGCTTTTGCCACAAAATCAGAGGTGTTTTCATGTAGGTGACTATTTAATTTAGTTTCCACTTTGATACAGCAGCAAAGACTCCGTCCGCCTCGGCCACCGCCTCCAAAGATACAGCGTTCATCTAGGCCCGTGAGTAGTTGGTAGTTTTGTTTCACTGCCACAACTTAACACTGCCTGAATTACGCACTTAGTAGCATTACTAAACCTCGGTAGTTTGGATTGTCAAACTTTGCAAAAAAGCAATGTGTGAATTATGCTCCTAAACTCCCTTCTTCTCTGCTGCGGCACAGCCCTGGGACCTGCATTTATTCTGCTTTTCTTTGACGAGTTCTGCAGCTTTCGGTCAGTTCTGCAGGTAACTGATGCTGCTGTTGCTACAGTTGTTTTTACTCTTGCGGTGATTTCTTAAACAAAAAGTCTTGCTAGGCTGGCATAAGTTTTTAGCCAGTGAGCTTTTGAAGACTTGCACTAAACTCAAATACAAAAGGAAGCAGAAGTCTGAAGAGAACATATCTATTCTCTGCAAGTTATGCTTTAAATTAATTTGGGACACTTAATTTTTCTCTATGGAATAGACGAGTGAATACACATGAAGGAAGCAAAGTCTATATTTGGGCGGTAGAACATTAGTACCACATTATGGATGATATACATATATACTTTATGTTCATTTAAAATGCAAGCTGGGACTCTGTAATTACATCGTATAAAAAATGTAGGCACAGCATGCTGGCCAGAGGAATCGACTCTTCCATAGAAGAACTACACAGAAATTATTCTCAGTGCAATACGCAGATTATATTAGGCAGGGATACCTTATCTCAGCAGTTTTGCATTCAAAACTAACTGTAGGACAATTGTTAGATATTAGCTATGCCAGATGGCTTTAAAACTGGAGACTGTGCTGGAGCTGCACCAGTGATTTTATTTTTTCAGTAGTACAGGGAAGTGGTATCGGTTTAGAAGGGTGTTGTTTTTTGCAACAGCCTTGGAAGATCTGTATTTCTATTCAGGACTTTTGCTTTATGAATATAGTTCCCCCACAAGGCAAATACATCTTAGTCCTTGCTTCCTTATACATCCATGTATGTGCATAAGAAAGAGAGAGATGCAAGTTTTCAAATCTAATCTTGCTAAAACTTGTTGAAAATATGTTTCGGATGAGCAGGCAACTGGTTAACAAGTGCACTTGGGTGTGTGTTAACTCTTGATCTTTGGTGCATGTTCCTGTGTTACATTTCAATAGCATGTGTTTCTTTTCCTCCCTCTTTTTAATTCTGGGTGTTTAGCTTAACAGCCATTTTTATGGATTCCTGCTCTGAAGATTTCTGTTTTCTCTGTTTAAAAGGTAGCACTGACTATGCTTATATGTGTTCTCTTAAATGTAATTGATACGGGAGACCCTTGCAGATAGATTACACTAGGAACAAACTTTCCATGGGTACTACGGGGTTCTCACAGTGCGCCATAGCCCTCTTGGTTTGTTTGGCAGGTGTCTGAGGGCACAGTGCGATTCCTCTGTACAAAAGTTGCTAAACAGTAATGTTTGGATTGAGTAATTTATTACATCAGTCTTGCTAAGCCTGTTTAATCTCCCAGCTGTAGTGCATTAATAGTCCTCACTATAATGTGTTTGTGTCAACTGTCTTTGCTCCCAATGTGATTGATAAAAGGTTGGAAATGTAATAATAAAAGCTCCTGTTGCATTCATCTAGCTGTGTCAATAAGTGGAACAGAAATGCTTCATTCATCAAGAGGAAATTCAAGATAAATGTAAATTATTATAATCACTCCCAAAAATATGCTTGTACCAAATATACATAAATTTGTTGTTGTTCAGAACTGTTATTTGGCTTTTAATAGTTGAAACACATTTTTCTGTGTGTAAATAATACTTTGTGCAGGCTGCTTTTTCCCTCTCTTAGTCTTGGCATATATTACAGAAGTGGGTACTGGCAAGGAATTTATACTCGCCTTCCACAGCAAGCACTGAATGAGGAGACCAGCTCCCTCTGCTCTTCCAACCAAGTCCACATAATACCAGAATTCCTGAGAAATATTTACTGTGTTCAGGATATATCTCTTACAAGGAGGAATCCATGGGCAGTAGCCCTTGCAATATGAGTAATTTCTAATAATAAAAACAAAAACACAGAGCAAAGAAAGGTTAAGGAAGCAGAACAGAGATGTTCTTTACATTCTGCTGTTTTGGAAATGAATTGTGGTGGTATTATGAAAGAGGGGGGCTTGTTGCTTATAATTAATAGAGATCTATTTGGATTAATAGTGGCTGTTTGGAAACTTCATTCAATTAGAAAAAGTTAAAATATAATAATGATGCATAAAGTTGATGGGGGCAATAATAAGCACGTTTAACCCTTCTGTACCGGATGTTTACCTTTATTCTTTTGGCTGTGTTCACATGTAATTGGATTTCCTTCATACTTTTGCATTTGATAAGCATTTAACCTTGCCTGTTTGGCTACACAAGGCTCAAAATCCAGCAAGGAAATGGCTTGATTCCTGGCTTTTCCCTGCAGTCCCCCATGAACAATGCTCTAAATCCTACTTAGCATGTCACCCTGCACTTTACTGGCCTGGTGGCCCCCTGGAGCCATCCAAAACTCTCATCTCTCTCCCTCATCACCCAGGGTACCACCCAAAAGGTGAAAGTGTTCACAGCATGATGACAGGCCAGCTTTGCACATCATCTTCCAGCTCAGATTTAATTAAACAGGTTTCTTTCTTCCTCTCTTTTTCTCTTTCTCCTTCTCGCTCTCTTCTCCCCCCAGTTCCTCTTGCTTCTCTCCCCCCTCTCTTGCACGCACTCGCTCTCTCTTGCTCTCGCTCTCTCTCTCTGTTTTATCAACCCTAATGAAGCAGTATTCTTCATCGATCCTGCTGATTGCCAGCCCATTCCTTTTGTTTGTTGGCACCGAGCCATTCAGCCGCACTCTGACAGCTCAGCTCGTCTAATTAGCTCTGTTGTTCTTTTCCCCATGTTTCACCACGTTGCAAGTTCAGTTGAAGTTGCCACAAACTTAATCCTTCCATTCCTGCCATAAATTCACATTCTTAAGCCGTCTTTATTGTAGAGAGGAGCAGCCTTGTGTGGGGACTGATCTTCAAGACCCTAACATCTGACCTTTTTATGAGCCCTTTCTCCTAAGAAATAGTGGCAATACAGCTCTGGATTTCTTCATCATATCTGCTGTACACCATTTCCTTTGAAATGAAAATTCAATACAATAATCCTGCTACTATCTTCTGCATACTTTTGTGAAGTGCAAAAACATGACACACAATTTGGTGGCTTTTTCCTGGCAGGAAAATTTGAGGCTTACATGCCTGGCAGAAGAAAAAAAAAAAGAGGCACAGAAACACCCCACCACCCCACCCCCAACAAATAAGAATAATAAAAAAATGAAAACAAAAAAAAAAAACATCACAAAAACCCGAAAACTTGCAGAGGTGAGGGGAAAACTGCATCTATTCTGTCATTGCAAACAAATTCATTAGTCACCCAAAAGCGCTTAGGTTGTAGGCCTTCAACAGCTTCCTTTGGATTGTGGCTATTAAGGGAGCAGAAGCTCAGGGAGGTCAGAAGTTGAGTTGTATTCCTAACTTTATTTGAGGGCTTTGGGGATTTCTGTTGAAACTAGCATTCAGCTAAGCCAACAAATCAGACTCCATTTCGGGTAAGGTAGTACCTTCTTAATAAAAAATGGAAAGCTTGTTTGTACAGCCTGACCCTGATGCTGTAAACGTTCGTTCCTGCATTTGACTCAAAGGGATAAGTTCGTCAACAGCATTTCTCGCCAGTGTAGGCAGGCACACGCATAAACTTTGTCCATATAGTGATCACATGTGCTTATTCCTTTCCATGAAGTAAAGCTTGTTTGCTTGCGGAGTTAATGCAGGTAGATTAAGCTTTATTTCTGAGCGTTGGAAGGTGATGGATATGTTATTTAAGATTGGATTGGCAGCAACATCATCTTCCACAGAAAAGCTTTGGATTTTATTACAGACAACAAAAGATACACTAACATAACATTAGGGGTGATAATGATAATGTGTCTGGCAAGGGTTTCTGTTCAACTGCTGAAAGCAAGGAAATTTTTAATGAACAAGCTGTGTTTTTCATGTTAAAACATTTATTCTAAGTACAAATTTTTCAGTGCTCCCTCACACAGGCATCTTCACTTGAGAAGTTGGGTTCCTATGATCAAGTGGACAAAAGGATCACGATGTCAGAGCTGAACTCCACTTTCCAGTATAACGTACAGCAACACACAGGATTTTTAATTTTATTCTATCAACTAACTGTACAAAGGGAAGCTCACGTTTAGGGAATCCTTTTTCAGAATTTTAGCCTGTACCAAACAGGACAGTGGAACAAATTTTCGTTGCTTTGCTAATAGCTAACAGTCAGTGACAAGCATATGTTTCATTTGGTATTTGAAAATGTGAGGGGTTTTGTCCTTAAACAAGTTGTAGGTCCCTGTAGTTTACATTCATACTTTATATCATTTGTATATCTATATTCATTTGTAACACTGTTGTGGCCTAAGAAAAAAGTTTAAAAGCAGTTCTGAATGGAAGATACCTTTAAGATAACGGTGGCTATGCATATTTTGTTATTTATGTCTGTTGTGATCAACTTGAAGTATTTGATGAAATGTCTTCTCTGTGTGTGTGTATGTAATAGGTTCGCCCACCAAGACCTCATGTTGTTAAGAGACCCAAGAGCAATATTGCTGTGGAAGGACGAAGGACTTCAGTTTCTAGTCCAGAACAGTAAGTACTTAGCTGCTCTGCTTCTCTCTAGTTGTGTCAACAAACAGTGCGTTCAGAACTGGAACTAGCCAAAGGAGAAGTTAGAAAATACGACAGACCAAAGTAATTTTTTAACTAACAAAAAATTGTTTTTTCGCTTTTGGAACATTTTAGAGGAAGTGTGATAAAGCAAGAAACCAAAGTTTACTTACTGGAAAATTCTGGTTTGCCAGGTTAGGCATAATCTGATCAGTCTGTTTTGGAGGTTTGTGCATTTCTTTGTTGTTTTGTTTTGAACTATGCTTTAAATGAAATCGTTAGCCACATCCCTGCAAATCCACTGCTCTTGCAAGGCTTTACCTGGAAGATACATAATTGTTTGTTTTATAGTGATGGCAGTAAGGGTTGTGTCTCACGCTTGTTAGAGTCCCATTAACAGAAGGTCTGTAATGATCTCTACAGTGAAGGCTTGTAGAGCTTAACTGTCTTGCATAGTACTAGCAAATTTATCATCTCCTTAGATTTGACTATGAAGTAAACAGGGATAATGTTCCAAGTAAGTTGTGCTGCTATAGCTTACTGCTAGTGCATAAAACATGTTGGTTTCCAACATCTCTCTTGTTCATATGAACAGTATATGCTGTTACCTTGGAGAGATTTTTTTCCAAATAGTTTCATGAACGTCACATATTAAAGTACTTTTTACAAAGAAGACAATACTGTGTATTGTTGCAGATAGTCTTAACATGTTGCCATAGTTGAGTTAAACAATAGACTATTAAGTGAAAACGTAAAAAGAGAACGGATATATTGAACCTTACTAACATAGCCCAAAAGACACTGTTGTGTGTGACAAACATACGTGTAGGCTGCATCAATATACCTTTTGGATTTAAAATTCTGTGGATTCTTCAGAGTGTAGCTACTTCAACTGTTGAGAAGTACAAAAGGTTCAACAGCACTAAGTTCTGGCTGAATACAGACGCTGGTATCAGCTGCACTTCTTAATGGTCGGAATAAGCAGGTTGCCTCTTCTCAGTTCAGAATTTGGGAATCTCAAGAACTGTGCGTTTTGCCTGGGGCAGTTATGTTGGCAGGTGCTGTGAAGAATGTGGCTAGAGTTGGGACAGACCTGCTTGGCACTCTAGAGGAGACAGCTGAGCAGTGGAGTGAGAACAGCAGGCAACAGAGCCAAGATACGTTTTCCAAGTCATGTGGCAAGACTAAATGGGTATTCCCCACACATGTGTCCTCAAACAGTGAGCGGAGCAGCAATTTCCAAATATCCCATGTTGTGGCCGTGCAGCCCTAGCATGGGAAGTCAAGCTGGAACTGCTAACAGACTACAACAAACAAAAGACTCGGGGCCCACAAGACAGTTGAACTAACGTGCCAGAGATTTCCTTGTCATTCATCTCTACCTGCGGCACAGAGTAATTGCTTATATCATAGCCACTTTGCGATATTTGTTTATGTCCCAGCCTGTGGTGGCTTTATTGTCAGTAAAGTGAAACGCTTTAGCTGATGCCCAAGATTACAGGGTATTTGCTGTATCTGGAGATACTAAAATCCCATAAAAAGAGAAACAGTTGGTTTCTCTGAACACACCTTTTCCACACGTGTGTACTGGTGCCCTGTCATCACTGTTTGAGGGCACAAGAGGTGGAGGCTGGGTCCCCCCCACCCCCCAAAGTTAAATGCCTGGCTAGCTTTTTCCCAGCCCCTCTAGGATGGGGAGATATTCTGGCTTTTAGCTAAAATGAATGGTCCCTTTTAAATTCTACAGGATTATTTATCCGTTTTATAGTGGAATTTGGTTGCCCTCTTGTGGAGTAGATTGCAAATCCTGCAAAAGGGCTTGTGCGGTGACAGGGTGGTAGCTGTCCCTGCACAAAGATTATAGGAATAATTAAAATAAAAGTTTTTTATTAATATTTAATATGATGACTCACTGCATGTAGGTGAAGGATAATTGAGTCAATTTAACCTTTATATGTGTTTCATATGAAGGATTATGCATATTCGGATTCAAAAGCTGCTTGACATTCCCGTGTGGCTTATTGCTAACATGGATTTTCAATTCCTGCCAGTATCAGAACAGAAATAAACGGAAACAGGAATGATAAGCATAGCATTTGTACTAATGCTAGTAGTATACTGAATTACAATTACCATTTCACTTGGTTTTAATTTATTGCTGTTAATTTTAGTGAGTCTTTACAATTCAGCTGCTTTCAGAGAGCAAACTACAAAAAAAAAAATGTGAAAACAATTGACAATAATCTACAAAAGACAGTAAGATGCTTTGTAGCTGTAAACTGACTTATTTTTCTTCATGAGCATTTTACTGATAGATTTTCCCATCTTTCAAATGTGGAAGTAAAACCAGGTAATGTTGCTAATGCTGCTGACACTTGCTCTATGGTAGTAGTTGTGGTCTCTTCCCGATGGTTCACAGCTTCAATATTTTCTCCAGTTCAAATGCAGTGTCACAGTGGGGACTGATGCAGTTTCATTCTTTCCTGTTGTCAGCTTCAGGTGGCAAAGCAAACTTTGACATAACTACTTCCAGGCAGTTAATTGTAGAATATTGCACTCAACCAGATCTCCTGTAAGGTGTCTTGTTAGAGTGTTTTAATAAAAACAAGTTGGGGCAGGGAGGAGATGGGACACATGACACAAAATGATGGTGACAGTGACACTACAGATGTGATTTTGGAAGTACAAGTGCAGGAAACATCTAACCTTGTATTTAAGTAAATGGCTTACCTAAGAAATGACTTGAGGTCAATGCCTTTGAAATAGATAATGACTTAGTAATCCTGACCTTTTTCTTTATGTTTATCTCCAAATGACATTTTGAATAAAGGAAAAATATTTTTTTAAATAGTAATTAAAGATAGGATTTTTATGACATTTTTCACAAGCCTTCTTTTTTCTGTCACAGTAAGAAATACTCTTCCTATATTGTTCTGAAGTGAAAACTTAAAGCCAGGTGTTGTCTCTTTAAAAAATTTGCGTTGTTTTCTCTCTCTTGGGTAATACTAAAATGAATGAAAACGCCATAGTATATAATGCTGGTGTTAGTTGGTGCTGTTGGAGTACCCTTATTGCAGATCAGAAGAGATTCCATGAAAGCAGCAGCAGCGCTGAGAGGGTGCTTTTCTTAAAGTGAACTTAATGAAAATGTTTATCTTAATTGCACTGGTTCCAAAGCTAATAATTAGCCAGTTACTTCTTTCAGGTGCTCCTGTGTGGGATATGTCTGTGAGGAGGAGCTTCTGTTCAACAAGAAGTTTCTATATTTAAATCTAACACTAACTTTCTGGTCTTGAGTGATTACATGAAGGCTTCAGAGGCAGTTCCCAGGGTATCTGCCCCATTAGCTCAGCCTGTGACTTTTGCATCCTGCTCCCAGCTGGTGGAGGCAGGGTCCTGCGGGCAGCGTGCCTCACCAACCACTGCACAAGCCTGAGGATGCCCAGGGAGCGCCTCTTTCCCTTTGGCGTCTGGAAAGTAAACCGTTATCATCCCTTTCGTTGTTCCATTTATCAATGCATTTCTTATGATACTAGGAAATCTGTATCGTCAGTTACATCAGTTAATTTTTTAAATGTGTATAAAAGAAAAACATTGTTTTGGGGGTGTATGTGCTCATTTTTTAATCAGTCTTCAATTAAAACGCAGAAGGGCGGGAGCAGTGACTGCAAAGAACACCCAAGGTTATTGCTGATATCAGTTGTTAAACCATCATATTTAGAAGAGCTGGTGGAAGAACTATTGTTTCCCCCATCAAAATTTTCAGTGATTTATTTTTCTATTTTAATAGAAAGTTTAGGTTTTTATGATTTTATCAATAATTCAAGGTTTTTGATGTTTATGATTCTTAAGAATTTGTCATTAAATCCAAAATGTGTAATTTTTTTAAAAAACTTTTTTAATTATAAGGTAACAAGAAGAATTTGTAGATGAGAGCTCAGAAAATGCTGGATTTACCACCTGAGGCAGTCCTAGACACGTGGGACATGCCTTCTTAAACACAAATTAGTTGTTCACGGAAATAAGAGGTTGCATTTTTAACAGATAGGCAGTTTTTTGAGAGCTCTCTTTTACACCACAGCAAGATTTCCTATTAAGTGTAGAATAGGCTTCCAGAGTGCTCTAGGATCTGTCTTCTGTAAGTACAGACTAGCTGGCTTCCAGGGCATGCAGAGTGGGAGGAAATTAAAATAGGAAATCAGAGGGTCAGGCTCACAATTAACAGCATGTCAAAAGGCTCTTGGGCTGGCTAAACCCATGTCAGTGCTGCAGCAGTTCATTAGGGCTTTCCAGAAGTCGTGTAGGGCTTGGTAGAGAAGCTAATGGCTTTCCCTTATACCATATGAATGAAAATAGGCTGCAGTGCAATAGTGGGTTATTACACTGAATTTAGTATGAAGTCAGCATGATGGCTGTGTTAAATGGTACAGGCTCATAAAGCACATTAAATTCCAGTTGTAACCAGGCTCTCAGAGCTCTGCCACACAGAATTTGTGCATGGTAAAGGTTTTCCATGGCATCGCTGCAAGCAAGGATCTCTGCTTAGGAAGAAAGCTAAGCCAGCAAGTGCCTGTTTGACCAAGGGTAGCTGGAATCAGAAAGAAAATAGCGCGGGCTCGAGCAGACTAGACTCGCTGCGTGTGCCTTGGTCCCTCTACCTTGGGAAAATTGGTGTCGCGGAAGGTGGTGCCAAGAAAGCAGATGCCCAGCAAAGGGACAGCAATTGGGAAAGAAACGTACTGAGAGCAGTCGGGTTTTGTTGCCGGCTTTGCCAAACAAGAACAGTAGCACACGGCAGGCAGGGCTGCCCGCCGTGAGTCCTGGCCTTCCTGCCGCTCCCTCCTTCCCACTATGATGGGTTACAAGAAACTTTAATTTTGGAACCTATTTTCACTGTCCGCTTTGGAGCTAACCTGCTGCATGTGCGCAGCTTGCCTTTGTAAAGAGATGTGATATCTTCAGGGGAAATCGGTGAATCGCTCCCTAGTCCTGAGTGATGGGACAAAAATGTGGAATGACTTGGTAGAATCTTGCATGTAGAGCTGTCAGAGCAGGCAGAGGTGTCATCCAGCTCGTTCCCACTTTAAAGTCTTTAATAATTCCAGCTTTCTAGGAAATTTGTAAAAAGTTCATAAAAACTATAAAGCAACTAATTACCTGACCTTATTGGGTGTAGTCATCACAAGCTGTTGCTTTTGTTATCTGCTTGGATGACTTGTGATACTAATTGTCTGTTTGTTTTAATTTAAAATATCCTTCATGCTAATATTTTTGGTTTTCTGGAAATATTATGCTCCCGTGAACATTCACAGTATCCGAAGTAAGACTTTAAGAATCAAATAGATATTTTAGTATTTTTGTTAGCTCATGCTCGGGTGTACTGAGTATTCAGAATATGCAGGAAGGAATTCCAGTGGTTGGTCTGTGCTTTGTTCAGATTGAATAGTTACTGGGTAATCCCCTCCGTCCCAGCTCTCCTATTTCATACTGGCAAAAAAAAGCCCATGCAGCCAAATCCCTCATTCTTCATTTTACTGTCTAAGAGGGACAAATTCCTTAATTCCCTAGAGCTGCCGTATAGCTATTCTTTAAAAAAATATATTAATAAAATAAATCCTCCCTCAAATTTGGGAAGCCTTTTTAGGAGAATAATGACAAGTCCATACTACCCCTTTGTACCATAATCTCTGTGATCAGGAAAAAGCAACACAGTTAATAAAATACACAAATGTAATTTTCTCATAACTAAAATATCTTTTAAAGTTATTACAGAATTCTCCTTATTAATTCCCATATCCTGCACTCACATTTTCTGTATATATTTTTTCTATCTTAAGTACATTTAGGTGTCAATTAAATTTGAAATATCTACATTTGTCAGCATTTCATTTTTGGCCGGTGTGATGTGCTGCTGATTTGTCCACGCATCCTGACACATGAAAAAAGCTCCTGAGATGCAGATCTTCCTCATTAAAAAAGAAACCCATACTATCATAATGGTACGCAGAGCCATGGAGCGCATCCCCGGCTTTATTGCGCTGTGTTTCTGACATGATATTTAAAAAGGAACAGCCACGGCTGTCAGTACTGTCATATGCTGGTGCTAACCGAAGACATGTTAAACTAAACATTAGAAAGAGATCAGCAAGTCATCTGCATGGTAACTCGGCTAAGAGATTAGGTAGGCAGGAGCTGGTGCAGTCATGTGGAGATGATGAGGGTTGTAGCTGTGACGGACACATCCTTTTTTCCCTGGAAGGCTGCAGCAGTGCTGCCTTGTAGCCAGGCTCGCTGTGACCTGCCTTTCCCGAGACAGCTCTTTGTGTGTGAAATCCCAGCAAGTGGTGGGTGGCAGACTGCGGGAGAGTTGCCGAATTGGGTTAATGAGGGAATAGGCACTTTTTTGGGATTCTACCGCCTCAAGCTAATAAAAAATTTAAACTTGGACAATTTTAGATTGTTCATCCCTTATCTTGGTCCAAAATCTCTTGCAGAGCACTCCAACACTTAAGTGCTTTCTTTTTTCTAATTATGAGATCCCACTTTCATTTCAGGAGTCTGGCAACAGCAACAAACCCACTGCATATTAACTTGCTTTATATTTAGTCTTATTTGCGCTGTGCTGCACTGAAGTGCAATTGATGATGTAGCCAACAAGTTCCTACCTTATTTCTGCATAGTTCCCCGTTTGTTTAATATGTGCACGCAGACATGCAGTGCATTTGAATTTAGCATAGTCTGAAGGCAAACAAAAGGTATCAGAGGCAATGCTTTAAGGGAAACTGCGCCAATACTTTTGTTCTATGCAGTCACCAGTTATTCAGTGTATCGGCAAGATATGTGGAAATTCAGTATCACTTGTGATTTCTGGAAATAATTTCAGATTTTCAGGACTCATGTTAAATGGTAATTTACTGTCCTAAGACAAAAAGACGTGTTTATACAAGTTTAAAAAAGAAATATTTTTCAAGTATCTTTGGTTTTCGATTTATTTTAGGTGGAGCCTTCTGTTTATGTAAATTGAAATTTTTGGATAATAGTCACTTTCTTTAAAAAAAGAAAGTTAAAAAAAAATGTTACAGCAAATTTTTCCTAATGCAGCGGTACCATCTCGCTTTCCCTGGATGCCTATTACAGCAGAAGAGAGGAAAAGAACAGCTATGCAACAGCTTTAATTGGAGTACCACAGACTATGATTTAACACTATCAGCTGCATCCACTGCCACCGCTATTTTAGACTTTTTATTAATTAGCTCTGACCTGATTGTGAATACACATTTATTCACTGTGGCAGCTCGGGACCTCTTGAGCTGTCGGTTGCAGTGTCCAACTTCTCTTTTTCTGACCTACTATTTTAGGCTGATTTTCATAACTTTATTGTATGGTTATGTAGTGATTGAGACAAAAGAACCAAAAGAGTGAAGGCTGATTATGAATTCAAGTGCCACTAGAGGTAGTTTGTTGGTGTGTAGGTACTATAAAGGCAACAAATCAATTTCTTTCTCTTTCTACCCATATTTTTGGTCCTGTTCTGATTTCAGCATGTGCCTCGTCTCATCTGGAACATATGTAGTGGTGTGATATGTTTGCATTGCTCTGCGATGTTTACAGGACTGGGACCTGTCCTTTGTTCCACATGACGAGCCTGATACTGCTTACACTGAAATAACAAATTTTATTCTGGACCTCAGCAGTAGCACAGTTCAGCTCCCATCCAATTGTGTATTGCTTTGTGTCATTCACAATGTATGTTTTGATTCACCGGGATATTATCAGTGATAGGTGGTAGATAAAATGAAGATGTTTGGGAAGAGACCTCATTTGGGCAGCTAGGAACAATGTTTGCTTTTATGATCCTGGTGATTTCTTTTCCAGAATTCTAGTTATCTGGGGAAGAAAAAAAGAGACCTGTAAATGGTGCTCTCTAGCAACATCCGTCGGTGTTCATCAGCCTGATGTTTGGTCCTTGAGACATGCAAAAGTGGTTTATAATGCCGTCAAAAAGAGGTTTTCTTTTGGGGTTTTTTTTATTTCCACTCATGCAAACTTAGATATGGCAGAACGCAACTGAAATGGGTAGAATAATAAGAAACAACAAATAACTGGTCAGAATTGAGTATATGTTTTATTAGAAGTGCGTATAGTTTTGGTGGTTCTACGCAATATTGTCCTTGAGTTTTAGTAGACTGAAAAGCACCGGGCTATGGTGTAGAGGCCTCTGATTAGTACTGGTAAATCTTGACGTGTTTTTACTGCTTTCAGTTACTTGCAAAGCATTTATCTTAATATTTAATTTGTGAGAATGTATTTTCTGTAAGCTCTTTTGCCATCCAGAGCTCCAGTGTTTCAGAGGGGACTGAACAGTGTCCCTTGCTTCATACGTTACTAAAGATGTAGGTATTTTAGCATTACAAGTGAGGCGATATTTGCTATTAATCTCTTCATACTCTTCAACCTCTTTGTCCCAGTGTATTTCTGCTTAAGTACTCTGCTCCTGTACTCTTTCTTCTTCTACTAAAGCTGATAGTGCATTTAATTGTTTAAAGCAGCGATAGCCACATCTGAATTTCCTCCTGTGGAAACAGTGGATCTTAAAAGCTTCTACTGTGTGCAGAAAAGAGTAATTTACTGGGGTTTTGGTTAAAATGAAGTGAAGCAACTGATAGCCACGATAAATAATAGGAAAAAATATTCATAAATGCAGCCAGCTTTAAATATTTTTCTTTTATCGCCCAACCAGTGTATGTTTACCCAGACCTATATAGGCGTGCACATTCACTAAAAATTTAGGCATCGTCGTCATTAGGTACGAGAGCAAATCCTGAAGATCGGGCCTCTGTGTATGAAATAACGATGACTAATATGGTTTTGTCAAAAGTCTGGTGAAATGCTGGTGGTTGGGGTTTTGGGGGTGGTGGGTTTTTTTATTGTTGTTGGGTTAGGGTTTTTTGGGGTTTGTTTTTTTTTTTATTACAGCTGAAGTGTGTTTCCAGATGCACTTCTGATTTTAAGAAGTTTTCATCTGAAAGGATTTTTGTTCCAGGCTGCTGCTAACGAATTCATAGATTGATAGTTACCGTTCTGTGGTGCAGGAGAAATTAGCTTGGGTCCCTTCTCTGCCAGACTTGGAAAGTAGTTAACCATTGAGGAAAGAAACATAACAAACATAGACACCTTACTTGACAAACTCTATTTTATTTAAATCCTTGAACAGTTTTGGTTTTATTCTAGTGTGAAGCAATTTCAGATCTCAAAAACAGATACCAGTAGGAATTGTTACCCTCAAGTCAGCTCCTCTCATCTATCAGGCTAATGTCAGTCTAAACACCTATAAAGCAGAGGCAGAGCTAATATTTGTTTGCTTGTAGTCAGAGCTCAGAGAATCTGAGGAGCAACAGTGTATTTCTAAAGAACAAAAAAATGCCCAACTGTAGAAAACGTAGCGGGGAAACAGTGGGTTTCTGTGCTGGCTTCTTTTGCAATATGGGTGGGATCGCAGGTCTCAGTACCCCTCCCAACGAGCCGGCACCCTAGACATTTTTAGAAGAGTTGTATTTTCTGCCTGAAAAGTAGAGCTTAACATTGACCTGCAGAGCTCTTTGCAGTGGCCCTCAGCCACGTTCAGAAATGATTTGGAACCTACGAATCTCTTGGTTTCTCTCTCCTCTGGAGCTTTGAATGTGACAACTTGATAACTTCCTTTTCTTTTCCTGTTTCCCTCAGCCTGGTAAAGCCCATGCGACACTATACAGTCTTCCTCTCTGAGGACTCTTCTGATGATGAATTTCAGCAGGAAGAGGATCCTGTCTCTGGCTTCTCTGAAAACTTTTTCTTCTCTGCTCCTTTTGAATGGTCTATCCTTTATTCTTTCATTGTATTAATTCAGTCTTCGAACAATGGGGTTTGCGCTGGTCAGGGTGCCTGCTCCTTTACTTGGCATTTTGGAAACGCTCCTGCAGTCTCTGTACGGCACTTGATGAATGTTCAGCATTTCTCCTGCTTGTTTGTGTTGGTATTTAGTGGCATGTAAAAGCATACTCCTGCATGAAACACTACGCAGCAAAGCACAGCTTATGGTTTTACGGCGACTTGAGCTCTGTGGGGTGTAACCCTTCCTCTTGCCCTTTTTTCCCGTGTGCTGCTTGTTCCTGTCCAAACCTTCTGCCACTCCTCCTCGTGCAGTGCTACCTGTGCTTTTGGCATTGTCCCATGAGCCTTATTTCAGTGCATTTATTGGCTTTTTCTAGTTTCACTTCTTCGATCCCAGCCTCTCTGTTCTGTCAGTGACTATGGGGAGTCGCCATGCTGATGTCCTCCGAGGGTTTTGAGTACAATCTCACCTAAAATTAGACAAGAAACAGCAAGCAGTTTGTTGGGTTTACTCACTGTGTTATTCGTATCCAACTTTTAAATTTGTAAATTGTTGTAAATTCCCAAACCTCCGTAACTTAGTCTTGCCTAGTCACACAGTGCTGAGCAGCTTGGCTGTATCGCGACTCCCAGACTGCGAGACCTGTGTGTGGAAGCAGCGGCTGCGGGATCCGCCGAAGGTGCCCGTGCGAGGGCAGCGAGTGGTGCCTGTCGCTCCTGTTTGCATGGCCGAGCGTTTCTTTTTGAGATGGGAGTAATGCTGTCGGGTGGAAGGGGCACACTGATTCAGCTGTACAAAATACCCCTCACTGTGTATTTGAATGTACCAACCCCGAAGAGCAGTCTTGAGCCAAGGCATGTCACCCAGAGGGTTTGTTCTTTCCTAACCTCACCTGCTTGAGGGTTTCTAGGGGGAGAAAGGGCGATAAATTGCACAGAATTACACTCATTCTTTTAACAAATGCAGTTACGGGCCTGAGCAGAGCCTGTAGGCAGAGGTGCCAGGGCACTGTGAGCTGCTGCTTCAGAAACCTGCGTAATGCCGGATCCGGGCGGTTCGGGGTGCCAGGAGGTGGGTGCCCTGTCACATCTGAGCACCTGGAGCCCGCCGGCTGCGACTGTGTGGAACCAGGCTGGAGAAGGAGGCTGCTGGTTTGACAGTGGAGTCCCCAGTTGCTAAAATTCATTGTGTGATGCAGGAGGCAGGTTCGGAGACTGGCAGGGAAGGGATGTGACTGCAGGCAGATGGGCACAGACAGACAGGTTCAGTAACAAAGGGCCAGAAAAATATTCCCGCACTCCTGTGTTTGGGGCGGAGGAGGCCAGGCTGCTAAAATGGTTTGTTTGCAGAATATTCCTCAGGGTTTTTTTGCAGTGTGATCTAATGCATAGCAGGTGAGCGCATATTATGTGAGAGACTAAAGATACGCCTGAGATTTGCGAGATCACCCTCTTCCTAAGGACATGTACCATCAGCTGTCTGTCTTGTACTTGCATTATTACATTCTTGTGTTGCTAGCTGAATGCCTGCTATTTATGTGTTGATGAATGAAGTAAGATGGGCTGTTTATAAATTTGCATGATATAGATGTATTATAAAAAATATGGAAAGAAGAGGAGGGTTCTTCCATAGTATCTGTTTTTGCAGGTCTCACAAATATTTTCTTTTAATTGAAACCTTGTTTAAATGCCACAGTAAAACTGGCTGCCAGTCAAATGCCAATCACCAGAGATATGTGTGGCACTTCTTGTTATTAATTGGATGCGCATTATGCTGCTGTTCTCTGTACACACAACCAATATGCAAATCTGCTGGTGTTCATTTTTTTGCTGAGGTATGCGCAAGAAAAGCATCCTGCTAACTCGGCCTTGGCTGTAAATGTAAAGTAGGTGTCTCCATAATGGATTGTGTTGTTTCTTGATAAGATGACACCAATGTAATCATTGGAACTCTGCACAGTGTTCCCAATTATTGCAGGAAAGCACTGAATTATGTTCTGTGCTGAGTTAGCTTGCAGCAAGGGAGTGTAAGTGCCTGCAAAACCCAGGGCACTTTGTGGGGCGCTTGCTCTGGCTTCTCGTGGAGGAGCTCTGAGGCGGGGCCAGGCTGTCGAAAGCGAAAGCTGGCGTCCAGTTATTCCTGTGCCGAGAGTTCGCTCATTGGCCTGTCTGTAACTGCATGAGCACAGCTTTCCTCTGAGGACATCCCACTTGCACCTTTTTCCTTTCTGAAACCCCTCGAGTGCCAAGTCATCTCTGTATGTCCTTCTGCCCTCGGTCACTGCTCACACACCGCCTGTTCACAAGGCACTGTAAGCTGTATTTTGCCACCCAAAAGTTTTGTGTAAAAGCATCCAGCTCCTTAGTAAATACTTGTTAAAAAAAAAAAAAGTTAGAAAGACAGTCATTTGCAACATGATTTTTGTTTCTCTCCTAGGCCTCAGCCGTACCGAGCCCTGAAAGAATCTGATAGTGCTGACGGGGAAGAGGCCATCAGTCCAGAAAAATCAAAAGAGCCTCTGCCTCCAAGCCCTCTCCTCTCCAGCAAGGCCACAGAAATCAACCTCCTTGAAGACCTTTTTCCTAACTTAGAAGTGGAAACGCAGCCTCAGCCTCTCAGCCAAGCTAAAAGCCTGGAAGACCTGCGGACTCCCAAAGAAGAGGGAGATCAGCGATGCACATTTGATTACCAGGTTTGGATGGGGTTTCACGCACGCTGGGGGGTTTGCACAGAACTAGGGCTGGCTGTCTTCCATTATTCTCTGAGGAACATTTTCATATTATTGGATAGATGCATCCATTTTCCAGTCATTTGTTCATGCATTTCAAAGTTCATTTCTGAATTAAGAAATGATTAGAATGGGACTCAGTTATAAGACAGTAACTTTTCCCACTAAAACTACAGCCTTTACTTCTGAAGGAGGAAATATTTGCCCTGTTCCTCAGACTCTGTTTTGTCCATTGGCTATCACACAGAGTTATCTTTGAAGCTGATGCTCAACAATGAGAATGAATACCTGTGAATTTTCAGGTCCCCTCCACACCACATGTTTTTTAAATGACCTTCTTTTGGTCTGGGCATTTTGGCCTAGGCATCATGTGACCAATCCAGACTGTAGAAGAGAGATTCTTTATTAAGAACTTCACTGAATATATGCAGCTTAAAGTGCCAAACTAAAGCAAACTCTGAGATCTTCATGTGGCATGAAAGAAAAGAATGTCATTTCTACCTTATCATAATATTTAATTTAATGTTATATCCAGATATTTCATTTCACAGCTTTTTCCATACAGCAATTAAGGCTTCTGAATTTCTGTACCATAGATAGAGGTATGTGCTCCTTACTTGGCTAACAACAGATGCCACAGTGTCACAGCTGAACAACTCATTAGAAGCAGAGCTGGAATTAAAACTGCAGAGTCCTGCTTCTGATTTCCTGTCTGTCCTTCCAGGCTGCATGTATTGTCCCTCTCCAGTGTTCCCAGTCTGCAGACAGATCCTCTTCCACCTATAGCTCAGCAGTCTGTCTTCACTTTATGCTCTGTCTTCTGAGGAGATCAGCAAAAGTTAACATTTTTTTTACGCTTTCTTGCAGCGAATGGATCTTGGTGTGTCTGAGAGGAACAGGATTGTGCCAACTATGAAGCTGTCTCACCCTTACAACAAGCTGTGGAGCATGGGTCATGATGATATGGCTATTCCTACCAAGTATTCCCAAAGCTCACCAGAAAGGCCCTTGACTGCACTTGGTAACATGCCGCCAATCACCAGGAGACCCCGGAGCAGAGACAGCATTCTGGCTCCTGCAGAAAAGGATGAATCAAATCCTGCCGTTCAAGGGAACATCACCATTCCTAGGCCACAGGGAAGGAAGACTCCTGAACTGGGGATAGTGCCGCCCCCACCAGCACCCAGGGCTTCCAAGCATCAGACTCCAGCTGGGGCAACAGAAATTCTCACCACCCACGCTACAGGACGTAGCCATTTGGTTTCAGATCTTATCCCAGAGCCCTTTGGAGTTGGTAGCATGTCCTTAGACCCTGAAATCCAGCAGTCTGTAAATTATTCTTCTCATCCGTCTCAGCTGTTGTCTAGTGCTACCAGCACTGCTGAGATGCTCCAACCTGTCAAGGTGAAGACAGATAATACAGGTAATGAAAGTGACTACCTTCTAAATCTCCTGGATCCATTAAAAACAGCCAGCTGGCAAAGCAGTGGTGCGCAGCAAGGGCCCCGCAGCCTACAAAGCTCAGCCCCTCCACCTTCTGCAGCTAGCTTCGTCTCGGTGGCAAGTGACTTTGTGCCTCTTCCAGCTGCGCCATTTGTCCAGCCGCTTGGTTACCCTTCCCCAGCACCACCACCTTTTTTACAGCCGTCTCCTAATCCATTTACACAAACATTGCCAGGAGCCCTTTCAGTGTCTCTAGTTAGACCCCCAAGGGGCTCTTTCACCCCTTCTTTAGGTCACGCTTACAGCTCTAGCTTCCTAACACCTAATTCTAGCTTCTACCCACCACAAAGACCTCAACCAAACATTTCAACACTATCTATGCCAAACCTGTTTAGCCAGGCTCTGCCAGCTAGCTCCTTGTTGCTGCAGAGCCACAGCCCTTCGCCAACAAGCTCTCTACAGCCACCATGTTTAAGTGGTCCTTCTAAAACCAGAACGTTACAGGTGGGCCAGTCCAGCTCAAAGGTGGATCCCAAACAAGCAGTAGCTCTCCTGTCTAATGAACCCCCTCTGATCCCTTCCAGGCCAGCTAAGGGCTTAGAGTCAGTGTTACTGTCCTCAAAATCCGAGGAGACAAAAGATCCATTTGAAGATTTGTTAAAAAAGACAAAGCAAGACGTGTCATCCACACCAGGTAAGGTTGAACAGCTCAGAAAGCGATGGGAAACCTTTGAGTAACGCTCCCAATGGCCTTTTGATGTCCCTTTGGAATTGACAGAGGGATTTTTTTTTGTTTTTTTGAGCCAGCATAGAACCAAGCATTTCTTTTATGGAAGGCTGAGCCAGGATAGCTGCAGGACCATCACCGTGCTGCAATTCACACACGAGTGCTTTTTCCCCCGAGTTCAGAGTCCCCCCTGTTGTTCCGGTCACTGCAACTGCCTCCTCACTCTCCGCCACTGAAACTCCCCTGGACTCTTGCACTGACCAAAGCACGAAGGTAGCTGGGTTTGGGATTTGGTTTGGTTTTCCACACGTAGCTTTTCAGACAATACTACTGATGTAGAAGTTACACCTCCCCTTGTATTCTCAGTCCTTAGCCCAGCCGGGAGCATGGCGCAGCACGCTGGACTCGTGTTCATCCCACTGTGTGAATGGTGGTCAGTCTTTCTGGCATTACCCATACAGCTGTCACGTTCTGCTTCTACCTGTGACGTGCAGCACACAAACCCAGGCTTGTGGGCTGCGCTGAATTAATCCACTAGGCTCTGAGTGTGTCCTGTCTCGAAATACAGACATTCATTTAGGTTACACTATTACATAAGCTTTTGTTGCAGATTTTTGATTTCCCTCCCCAGTACACTGACACTGAGAGGTAACAGGGACCTCTCTGGTGCAGAATTGTCATCATTCCTTGTTGCAACAAAACCATGGCACAGAGCAGTTGCTCAGGGTTTGGTCCTGCATCTCTGTTGGGAAACTGGAAACACCAGCAATTGATTTTAATTTTTGGGCTTTTGTTTATTTGTTTTTTTGTTACATACATCAGAAAATAGAGGCCATAAAGAGTATCCTAGTTCTTATATATGTGTATGCTAATATTATATATAAATATTATAGATGGCAGTATATGAATGGGATGTAACAGTATCTTACTTGATTATTAAAAACAAAAAAAAAAAAAAGAGAAAAAAATTGGGGTATAAAAACTCCTGAGTTCAAGTTAGACGGCAGTGCACTGACAAGATGGCCTGAGTGCAGAGAGCTGAGCTGCGGTGCGTGTCAGGCCCGGCAGAGCTCAGGCCCGGGGCTGAGCGAGGCTGCAGCGCCGGGAGGGCGATGCCTGATGGCTGCCTCTCGCCACCGGACTCACGACTGCCAACTGCTGCCTTCGAGCAACGGGGATTTCATTCTGGTCTGCTCGGCTCCTTCAGCCTGTCTGAGAAACCAGTCTTCGTCCCGCTGTTGATGAGAACCGTTTGCTGGTATAGACATTAACTGGACCATGATGGGGACTGTGAGGTCATGGAGTACAGAAATGCAATGAAAATGTTAAAGGGTACGTTCATTCTGATTTTCTGAGACGCTTATCTGTGGCAACAGTATTCTCAAGAAATTTCATCTTAATCTTAGCATCCCTTATACAACCTGCTGTCTTTGCAGTGATCATTTTTGTTTTACTTAAGTGGTGCTTTTTGTTCTGTTCCGTATTTGGGCACAATCTGATGTTAGACATGTTACTCTAGAAGAGGTAATCACATCACCATTAAGCCTTTGATAAAGGAAATCATTTTGGACACATGGGGAAATTCTTGTAAAGCTTTATCTGATTTCCAATGTATCTATTTTATTCATATAATCTTGGAAGTTTTCTTACTCCAGTGTATGAGAATGGCTGTCTATGCGTTTGAGTCTGTGCAATACAAAAGAAAAATACTCTTAATGTCTGAAATGCCAACAGTTTGGGAAAGACCATACTATAACATTAATATTATATTTCTGTGAAGTACTGTTACGCTGACAAGCCATTCAGTTGGATTTTTTCTTTGTGTTGGAAGACAGATGGTTTTAGTATTGCATAGTAAAATATTTAAAGTCTAAGATAATAGCTCCATTTTATTTTATACAGTTCAGAATATGAACATTATGTATAAATTCAGTCTGGATTTTCAGATCTCCTTTGCTGTGAGCTAATGATAAAACTTTCTCAATTATGGTGGATGGGTACAGGCACCAGAAGGTTCTGCATACGACGTGCCAGTTGAATTTCACATACTCTTTTTTAAAATTTGTAATGTCACACACTGTTTATATACTGAGCAGCCTATTACACGTGCTTGCCTAAATAGAAAAACACTCAGGTAATGCTGTATCATTGCAACTCATTTTCCATCTCTGATTATTTTACTCTGCCCATATTATGGACTATTTTATGCCGTTGATTTTTAGACAAACAAGCAGTCTTGGCTTTTTTTTGAAAAGGGGAAGGGGGAGGTTGACCACACCTCTGAGGGCCGGGAGTGCCAGGCAGCTCCCGGAGTTTGTGACCGTCCTCACTTCTTGAACAGGACTTGCAAGCAGGAGATTGCTTGGTCTGCTCGGCTCCTTGACGTGCTTCTTGTGATAAAGGAATCAAAGTATCCCTAGGGCAGCATTTAGTTTTTTGTCTTATTTAAACTCAGGAATTCCTAACATGATTCATTCCTAATAGTGCCAGATGTAAACAAAGTGTGCTTGTCTGGGAGAGCAAGCTCGGATGTAAAATATTTCTTTTTCTGATGTAGAAGTATTTTTGATGGTTTTTACTAATCTAGTATAAGAAGTGTTCTTTTTACTGCTTGTCTGATATTATTCATCCATGACTTTATGTTCATCTTTGTACATTTCCCTGTATTCACCGTACTTGTCTGCTTGTTTGGTACTGCTTTGCTTACTTACAGATGCTTTCCTCTGTTAGAAATAACTTTTATTTAAAAAAACAGACCACTTCTTTTAATTTTCTGTTGCATCTGATGCTGTGCAGATGGTGAAACCATTTTTAGATCTTATTCACTCATTAGGTTAGAAATATTTCAGACACTGGGATTGGAAGCTGTCGAGACACACAAGCATTTTGTTGCTGAAGACCTTTCTCTCATTACCTTACATACACGTGTTAATTACCAGAGGCTTGTGATTTCTCTGTACATCTCAGGGATTTTTCTAACCTGCAACGAACGGTCTGAGCTGCTTAAACATTCCCCCCTATCCCTCCTTTTTTAATGTGTGTGGAAAAAATCAAGCAGGAGATTGACATGTGCCCAGTTTTCTTTCTGGTTAGGGGGTGGTCAGGGTCTGTCAGTAACAAATGACTGCAGTATTTAACAGGGAAATTAATATCCCTTTCACCAACCATAGGAAACCACTGAGTCAATGACACCCTGAAGAAGTGTGTGCAGTAACATTTCTTTTGTTAAACAGGAATGTTTCACGCACTGTCTTCAAAAGAGCATCTAAGTAAATGGTAGCTCACTGCTTCCTAAACTCTCTCCATTTGCACTGTGGGATTTAGCCCACTCTGCTGGTAACACTTTTTTTAATGTTTTGCTCCCTGTACACATAGCATACAGGCTTTAGGAGCAAAGTGATTTTTCCAAGAGCAACAGATTAATTTGGTTAGTAGTGAACAAGAAGCTTGTTAGTGGCTGCTTCTTACAACATCCAGGGTTGGGTTTTATTTTACTTCGCTTCTAAGCGTTGGAGGTTAACAGCTTTAGGTATTTAAAAAGTGAAGCAGTGGACAAGAGCTGCTGCAGTCCCACCCTATCCTTCGGGAGCCGCAATGGGTCGTGGTGATGTCTGGGACAAATTTCTGACAGTGGGCACGGCCGGGTTCCACTGCAACCGAGCACAAGTCTGACAATCCTGTACCCGTATTTTCAAGTGGCTCCGTGGAATGGCATCGTAAAACAAATGTGAGCTTGTGATTCTTTTTGTAGCACTGTAAAATTAATTGCTTGACAAGAGTTACAAGCTTTTGCTGGCAGCATGAAGCTGCGGAAAGCACATAGGACTATACCTGGAGCTCACTTTGCACATTGAGTGACATCTACATTTCCTGTGGCAAGTTTGCTTAGGTTATTCCCAGAAACCTTGTGCATTTTTCCAGAAGGTTTGGGAACTATGTTCCTGCGGCCATAAACAGAATTGTCTGCTGTCTTTTGTACACTGTTACTCCCATTGTTACTCTTGGCCCATTACACTCCAGCCTGTGTTTTCATGCGCTGTCTCTGGTCTCAGGCTTACCTGGTCGTGTTTAGCGCAGCAGTCACCGCAGTGCCAAAGTGACTGTTACGCCCCTTGCCGTATGTGGCAGCAGAGTGGGTGCGCATGGGCTGTGGAGCTGGCTTTATTTCTGCAAGGTGTACTGGTCTCTGGGTGTCGGCTTTTATTTCACTGCACATGGACATCTACAGTTCCCAGCAACCAGTGCAGCCATTTGAATTACATTCAAGTCGTTTATTCCCACATTGTAATCTCCTTTCTGCCTGCTGCTCCGATTCAACAGGCTGCTCGCACTAAGCTCTGTCCATGTGACAGCGCTTCCTGCCAGGAAAGGGCTCCCAGTGCGTCCGGCAGCTCGGCTGTGGTGGCAAAGCCCGAGGCATTCGTCCACTCTGGCTTTCTCCCTTCTGCTGGAGATTGCTGTCTCCCGTTCCTCCAGAAGAGGATTACTGCTGCTGCAGAAATGTGTCCTGACTCATGCCACAGGATCCAGCGTTAGGTACCTGTGGCTCTAACCACAGTCTCATTTTTGTATCTTTGCTCATAAAATAAGGGATTAATGGTAAAATGTAGCAGCACAAGCTTCGGTACAGGTGAGCAGAAAATGCAGCAGGTTTTGACAGCCCCCTTCTGTGTTTCTACAAGAGATCTTTACTGGCTGCTGTGCAGAGCTGCTTCGCTCTGGTCTATGCTTAGAGCTCTGGTGTGTGACAAAAATAAGCAGATATTTAATAAAATTTTAACTGTAAAAGAAGCATTGAGGTTTGCAGCCGTGCAAACTGTGTCACAGACCGAAATCAGCCATCCAGACATCAAGTTACTCTTCAGGAAAAAAAAAATAAAAATCACGAGTCAAGGTAACCAGGTCTATTTTTAACCATATTTTATTGTAAATTTCTTCTGAAGGACATTCTAATTTTTTACAAATTATAAAATTTACAATTACAAAAGAAATCAGGATCACAATCATTAACTACAGCAAATCCAGTTTTGTGAAAAAATATATTCAAAAATTAAATATCAAAAGAAAGTTAAGTTCATTATTGAAAAAAAACTTTCATAAATTATTTTGCAGAAATGCTCAAGACACTGACAAAGTATTTTAACACTTTTGCTGGTACTGGCTTTGGGTGCTGAAATAAAAACATCTGCTCTGCTAATCCTGTAAAGCCACTGAGCAGGAGTCTTCCTGCTGCCTACACGGAAACAGCAGGGGATGCAGACAGACTCACTGCTTGCGATTTGCTGGGTTTAGAGATCTTTACTGTTGTGGGGTTTGTAGCTTCTTGTTGCCTTTCGGGACAATTCAGTAGCTTAGTAATAGTTCTTACAACACAGTTCTGGTTTTCTTCTCAAAGTGACGCAGGCTGGAGTAATACTGGTTCATTTAGATCCTGTTGCTGCCTTCATTTTTCTACAACTTAAACACAAAAATTGGAGTGGTGCTACAAAGTAACGACCTGGAGGTTAATCAGGTCTGAGTTTTCAGAAGCTCAAAGTATAATGTAAGCTTGCTGTAGGTTTATTACAAGTCATCGTGGGCTGAAGGAAAACACACTGACCTCTGCATTGCGGTAAAGGCCGCCTCGCAGGGCTCTGACAGGACACGGCTGCTCTGCCCCAGGCTCCTGGGCCGGCCCGCGGATGCCACCCTGGGGTCTGCCAGGCCTTTCGCACCAGGAGATGATAACCCCACCCTTAAGCCAGGGACAGACTCGGAGCAGGGTGAGTTTTTGTTTCTCCAGAGACACTGCAGCCAGCTCAGCACTCGGTGCCTGCCCCTTCAGCCCTGCTCTCCCAGGCAAGTGCTGCCTCGTTCGTTTGTTCTCCTGTGGTACGAGTGCCACTGAGCAAAACTACACTCACCTTTTTCCTACGGTGTGCAGTTTAACTACTTCCACTGCAGCAAGGTGACTGGGCAGTGAACTGTCTCTATTCTGAAAGTGTATTAGACCTCCCTAAATAGCATCTGGAAAATACACAGAGCAAATCATTCATATTAGACGTAACAGCAGTGTTATTAGTAATAAATAAATAAAACCGCTAGCAAGCTCACCACACTGAAGGTTCTTTATCAGTACTATGTCCAACTCCTTTCCAAACCATAGCCAGGGTGGGATCACCACCTGCTCCCTCAACTTTTCTTCAGTATTAGAGGGAGAGTGATCTTACACACAAAATCGTAATTGTCTTGTCTCCCAGTGGTTTGGTTTTCTGTCTTCCAAAATTTTCATTCTTCATCTTATACCACAGTTGCATGCGTGCAGAAGACCTATTCTGAAGCAGACAGACCTGATCAGTAGTTTTGTACTCTTCCCTTTGCTTAGAATTACAGAATAATTTACAGCTACAGTAAAAAAAATATATCCAAGAGCAAAATGGAACAGCATTCTCTTCTGGTGGCAATTAGCTGTGGTGGGCAGTGTCACACCCTGCTTATTAATAGTATTTTGAAGATTAAAAAGCAGATACTGTTTTCTAAAATATTTCTTATTGATAGTTGTAGTAATTATCCTGAAATGCTAATGATTTTAGACCCTACTTGGCCTGCTCTGCTGCATTTCTTTCCACAGGCTCTGCCACATTATGCTAGAGAAGAAACAGCACACTCAACAGCTAAAACAGTAACAAAGAGAAGTAAAGCCACAAAATAAATACCCTTTTTAGGGCAACGTGGAAAATGAATGCCGTGTCTCACTACTACACAAACCCTGGTTTTGCGCTAAAGGTCACTATATTAGTTAACTAAATTCCACTCTTCTGTATTGATGAGCCCAAAGCTGTCTGTCCTGAGAGGTGCGGGGTCTTGAAATATCTCCTTTTCCCCTCCTTACACAAGCAAGTATCACTTGATGTTCAAACATTAAATCTTGTCCTAAGGTCCGTTGTGTGGTCGTGCTGCTTCCTGCCAAGGCCTGCCCTCGAGCCAGCCGGCGCTGCGTGAGTGGCAGACGCTGCAGCTATGAACAGATGGGAAAAATCCGCCCAGCCTGCTCATACCAACCTTGGGGCAAAGACTGATCAAAGAAAGTGATCAGGTTTTCTACATATAAACATCCTTCTTTCAAAAAAGGTAATGCTGTAACTGGCAACTCAGTCTCAGGAAGGCACTTAAAATATTCCTATGGTTTAGTCTAGTTCTTAGGAAAAGATTTAGTGGAAGTGTCTAATATAGGAGAGTGGTACGTATTTTCTGGCAATGTAATGCTAACTCCGGCCTAGTTATGGAAGGACAGCAGCAGCTCTAGGAAACATCTCCCATCACTCTGTCACCGTCTTAGCTTTGCAGAGGAGGCACAGGCACATGTTTTTTTTAACAACCGCATTATTCACATTTCCTAATACAGGGTTTAATTCCCATTAATTAGACCTGCCTCACTTATTTGTGTGGTGCTGTTGATGTTGCCTGCATGGCCGTGACAGTTCCTGGGGTGTGAGCCCCTGCATGGCTGCAGGAGAAGCAGAAGCGTGCACAAACGGCCCGGCTGTCTCTCGCTGGTGACACACAGCACTGCGTTATTAGCAGGTCTGTGTCCCCTCTCGCTGCTGCTGCAGCCCCTGCTTGCTCGCTCTCTACCAATGGCCCCTCCGGAACTCTTTTTTTCCCCCCTCCCAGACTTTACTGCTCTTGCTGGCAGACCAATTTTATACAAATCTTTTATGGGACGAGCTGCAATAACCAAGCTCATAATTCAAGCAGTTGAATCTTCTTGCCAAGTAACAGCAGGCAGTTGCCTGTAGCCTATGAAGTAGCTTAAAGCAGTACAGACCTGTCCTACAAAAACAGATCTCCAAACAGAGACGCTGCAGCAGTTCTGTGATTGTTAAAGGATGTCACAGCACCTGTTGTGTGACCTCAATTCTTATATCAGCCGCTCGGTCGGTGGCATCTTGATTACATTCCACATTTCCACTCGAGCCCCATCTTTTTCTTGACGGCTTGGGCTGTATGTTCCCTGAGTTGCTCTCCTCCTCTTCATGACAATCGCTGTGACTGCAACAACTGCAAGGAGAAGGGCAGCCCCTGCAGCCCCGACTGCTCCCACAACGGAGGAGTTGCTAAGATGCGCCCACACTGGCTGCTGCGGTAGAACAGGGTGTTACTCAGAGCTTCCCCTGGACAGTGCTGCATTTCACGTCCCTCATCCCAGGCCCCAGCACCACTCTCTAAGCTGCACTGTGCTGCCAGCAGCGCTAGACAGGAGCCTCTCCCTTTCACTGTTTAAGTACCATAGTCCCCTTCACATCACACAAGAGTCCAGGGAACACAGAAGCAGTCTGGTAACCCTTTTCCTGCTCACCTCTTCCCTCCCGCCCCATGCACACTCTAAATTCAGCATTTGGCAACAGGTACTGCCGATAGCTCCAGCCCTGGCCCACAAACCCACAAAGTTCTGACTGCACCTTTCCTGTGCGGTACCGTGGGAATGTCTAACAGAGATCACTTCATAAAGCATTGATTTGTACCGTGTTTTCAGTAATTCCTGACCATTCCCTGTAACGCTGTGGCTGTCACAGGGCAGGAGGTCACAGCTGCTGTTGCTGTTGCAAACTGCTTGTGGACACCCTCGTACACCTGAGCTGGAAAAGCTTTGAGTGCATTTCAGTGGTTGACAAAAACAGAACAGTATATACAAACCAATCATAAATACCCTCTGTACAACGCTCCTTAAAAGTACATATAGATCTTAATCTGTAAATTAGTGCCTTATTTAACCCTGCCTTTTAAAGCAGATTTAACTATGTCATTGCTGCCTATGGTGGAATGGAGCCAAAGCAACTTCAAAGCAGGTGCACCTCAACAGCTCCTGCTGAGGTGACCCTGTGGGGTAGTCCACGGAGCAGGGAAGTAGAAGGGAGTAAAGAGGCTCACTTTGAGCCAGTGGTGTGCAATTGACTCAATTAACTGAAACCCGCTGGAACAGCTATTGCATATACAGTCTGCCTTGTACTTCTAAGTCCATGTCTTCGTTACCATGCCTTAAGGAAACTGAGATAGGGTGCATCTGCTGTGCAAGTGCTGGAAAGAGATCAAGGTCAAAGCAGACCTTGCGGGTACATCGCCTTGTCATGGTAGTGCCTATATTAACCGCTCTTCAGGTGGCACCTTTAGGACACTGTCCATCTCCAACCGAGCTCCTGCCACTTCTTGCTGACTCGGGCTGTAGGTTCCCTCTGATTGGCGCCTCTTCCTTGCAGTGAGAATCATGAATATGAGACCAATACTGAGGAGCAGTAAAGAGCCACAGGCTACAGGGACAGCTACTTCAATTAGTGGGGAGGGGAAGAGAGCACCTGGAGTCCCTTTCTGTAAAAGAAATTAATGGAGAAACAATGAAACTCCAGTGGTTACAATAACTTAAGTCGAAGAAGCCAAAATGGTCAGATTAGAGAGATTTTCTTTTTTTTTTTTTTAAGAAAAAAAGGCAGAAGATCTACACCTGAACGGAAAAGAACAAGCAAGGAACAAGTACAGGGCTTGAGGGCACCTGCACAGAGAATGCTCATGTTCATTCTTTAATCCCTCAGCAAAACATGTTCAAACTTATTTTTAAAAATGGACTATTTTTAATGCAAAGACAGTAGCACGTTCTGAATTTTTCTTTCTAATTCATAACTAGTGATACTCATCAATGACACTCTAACTGGCAGCTCTGACAAAGCTGATCTCAACAGGGCAGTTATAAACAGAGATTTACCGATGGAACAGTTAATACCATTACAATAATTCATGCAGGGCACATGGACAGAATTACCACAAGAAGAAAAGAGAGGATTTACTGAGCTGGGCAGCTAACTGGCATGGAGACAGCAAAACCAAATGCAGACAATTTATGGGACCAATCCTGGAGCTATAAAATTGCTACAAAGCAAGCTGTCCCTGGCACACCACTTGCTAATGCAGATAATGCACAGCTGCTTGTTTGTTAGAACAGCAGTAGTGAAGAGTCTGAGCAACACTTCAGACATTGTTAGATGAGGTGAAACTCTCCAAAAAAATATCACACATTCCATATTCTCCTCTCTCCTTATGGTTTTTCACAGCAGGACAGCCCCTTAAGATTTAAATGCCAGTACATTCACCATCCACAGTGGAAATATCTAAAGGGGCCGCCTTACCAACGTCAGACTAAAATACATAGGTGTCACTAGGAAAGATCTAACCAATGTTGGGAAAAAAAAAAAACAAACAAAACAAACTATAAAGTTAATGCACAGTAATGTGAATTTTCAGTAACCCTAGAAAATTTCCCTGAGGAATGATACTAAAAAAAAGTTCAATGCTGCCTCTGATGGCAAGGTGGAGAATTTATTTAGCTATTAAACTATCCATCACAACAAGATTATATGCAGACTTGTGTTACAGCGCTTCCTGGAAGATCCTGGGACAGGGAGGTGTAGTAAGTTTCAGGCTTAACAGTTAACAAATCTCAAAGCCAGAGGAAAGACTAGGATACAAAACTAAGAACTGTCATACCTTGCAGGAACTTTATGAAATCCTAGGGCAAAAGATTTAAATAATTTAAATAGTGAGTGGTGAGTACTAGATCCATTGAATTCATAACTCAAAACTTTTAAATTACAAAGGCACATACTTTAATGTCCACACCATATAAAAATGCTATGGAACAGACTTGAAGACCACTTGCAGCAGGAAGGGGAGGATGTCAAAAAGGTCAGTATATGGATGGGAGATGTAGACGATATAAGCCCAAGTACTGAGAAGGGAAATGTAGCCAAATGACTGTTCTTCAGATTCTGGTGGGATTAAGGATGGTGTGGAACACAACAACAAAGATTTTTTTTAATTGTGGAATTTTTGTCATTAAAGAAAGCTCTAAAATTACAATAAGCCTAAAAGTAAGAAATATTTCTTATTGCTAACAATAGCATCTGCCACCTTACAGATGAAAACTAAAGAATTCAAGCTTGATTATTTACAGCTTTTGAATGCCGTACAGCCTATGCCAATGTCACAAAGCAACACAGCACAGAAGGAGTATTCCCAGAGCACCTGGAAGTCCTTCTGCCATTTTCAAATGACTGAAGTTCAAGTTGATTCTCTGAGCCTGCCAAAACTCAAGCGATGTGCTAGGGGTTAGTTCGAGCTTTGCACAGCATGCAGATTAGTCACACGGTACCAACACTACAGGAGTTTTAGCAGTCCACCCTACTGCATGCTCTGTACTTGCTGCTGTTGATGGGAAGGAGAAAGAGCAAGAGAGCGTAGCCAACAGCCCTTCACTTCTGCAGCTATCATTAATCGCAAACACAGCCAACAGCCTGCTCCCCACCACAGGCACTGGCCTTTTAAGAGGGAAAAGAAAGACAGTTCTGCAAAAAGTAATGGGGATGATGAAAATGAATACAAGAAATCTACCAGAAGTGTCCTGGGACAGAGGAGACAGAGATGCCTGAAGGAGTCGATGCATGCAAACTGGAAATGTCGGGAGTGACCTCGTGGCACATGCATTACAGAACCCTTAGTAACAGCAACAGCAGCAAACCCCACCTTGGCACACAGCCTTTTCCATGCAGCACGGGTTAGTACATTCCCAGGTTACCAGACAAGCTGCCTGTCCATGCAATAGCTTTACAGAAAAAAAGCAAGTGTATGATTTAACAGCTTTCACACAGGAAGGAGTTCAGCCTCAAACAGCAATGCTTTGCTTATGCACAAAAGGAAAAGCATCGCTGAGACGTCCCATCCACCAGGCCCATCAGGTCAGAAGCAGATTCAGCAGATAAAGGATGCTACTTTTTTACTTGTACTTCAATCACTTTTAGCTTGACTTCACCTGACTTGCCTTCTTACATCCATTTCTACTCAGATCTTTGGAGAGGGAAAGTGCTTTGTAACTCTCATCCAAGATAAAATGCCAGCTGAAATTCCATTCTCCAGGAAACCGTGGGGGAGATATAAGCAATATCTCCTTTCTACAGGTTCAACTGCAGTAGTTTGATCACTGTCTAAGGAGTTGTAAAATCTAAGGAAAGTTGCAGAGACAGCCATGAAAGCCATATGGCAGCCCATGCAGGCACTGAAAACTATTTCCTGCAGCTGCTTATAGGCTGGAGCCTAACATGCAACAGCACTGCAAAGGAAAAGTAATTTCCCACTTCAGGTTTCTTTGGTACCAGCTGATTTGCAAACTGTTCTTACCGGTGTGCTTCAGCAAGGACACACGCAACACGTAGGCAGTCTCACTAACACCCTGGTACCCACGGACTCTGCTAAGCCTACTTCTGCTGCTCCTCACAACACACAGGTTGGAAGAATAGACAGGAGCTTCCACAAGCAAAGGGAAGTGCTTACGTTAATGTCACAGCGCTCTCCCGTGTAGCTGGCACTGCACAAACACTCGTATTTGTTCTCAGAGTCTTGACACGTACCTCCGTTCTGGCAAGGGTTTGGATCACACTCGTTTATATTAATTTGACAACTGGAAAGGAAAAGTGTATTAGAATTAAACGAAATTTCTCACATATGTTCTTCTGCCATAGAAGACAAGATCATACAGTCTACGAGAGCCTCATTTATTTGAAAAGTTCCTGTTGCATCTTTTTCAGGTGCTTTCTCCAGGGTCCAACAACACGAAAGTCTTACCCATTCATACCAATGCTTCTTTTGTCATTTCTATATGACTGAAGCCAGTCTGGGTCTCTAGCACAGTTAATGAATTCTCATGAGGCACAAGATCTACTTGGAAGCAGTTCATGCTGCAAAAATTGGTATTGTCAGCAGGAACATATCAAGTCTGACTCTTCTAAAAATAACAGCTAGTTTACAGTTTTGGAGTAGTTGTTTGAATGGCAAAAGGATATATAAGAGGATGAAGCATTTGAACCTGCTCAACCACCCCAGTGATGTAGCAGTAGCTCCTTTGCAGGCATCAGAAAAATAGCACTTACTTCCTTCCAGTGAAACCTGGCTTGCAAGTGCAGTTGGCTCCCCAGCTCTCAGTGATGCACATGCCACCATTCAGACAGGTGAAGTTCTTACCACATTGCTCAGGTGGGAACGGCCATCTGGGAAAAGCAAGAGATGGCCTTTAAAGCAATCAGGTTTTGGGGAAGGTAAAATTGTGCTCAGACTCAGTGGAGACCGGGCTGGTGAGGGTCATAAGCAGAGTCATTGGTATTTCTAGGGAGGAGTTTGACACAAGTGGAGAAGGGAATAGTCTCAGAAATCATCCATAATATCAGAGTATTACTTTGAGCATGCCCAGAGAATATGCAGGAGCTGTATCAGTGCTACGACTTTTCTCACATAGTTGCCTATTCTTGCTGATGAAGATACAAACAGACATTGGCATTTTGGAATACCAAACTGCAGTGCAGCTAGGCGGCAAAAGGGATAATGCAAGTACTAGGTAACTGCCTACACCAGAATGAAGTAAGAACAACAGGAAACTCGACCTGGGTAGATTAGATAACTGAAGCTCAGCCACGGAAGTATTTATCTCAATGTTCAATTTGAACAGGCACAAGTAGATGAAGTCTAAGTAACGTGTTGATGCCTATTTTCTTTACTGATATGAGACATACCTTTGTGACTAAAATATGCTGGATTTTTTCCAAAGGCTATAAATATAGACCTTATCATAAAAAAACAGCCCTCCTCCTGACTCCATACAGATTTCCCATCAAATTTTATGTGAGCTCCACGGAGGGATGATGAAATGTGCACTGCTAAGCAGTACAGGCAGTAAGGTGCCAGGTAAAGAAAGTTTTTTCTCCCAGCACTCATTTGATAAGGAGCAGGATACTCAAATGGACATTTTTTAACCAATACACGGAAACAACACCCTTAGTCTTAGGCCCAATGCCACAAAACACAACCAAGCCCTTGGTTGAAGGAATGCTGTTAATCAGTCTAGGAGTGCATATGTATTTTTATCTAATATTATAGGAAAATATTTGTCAGGGTAAGGCTTGTTGTTGCAGAGGTAGTAGCAGTGGGCACCTTCATTAGCAACGGCAGCATCCTGCTCACAGGCAGGCTGAGTATTGCTTGAAAGTTGGCTGTGTACCACTATTGCCATAAATAACTGCCATTAGGAACTCCTGCTACAGGTAATCTCTATAAACCCAGCGCCAAAGGTTTATCAAAAATAGCATTCTCAGCAAAGATTAGTTTGTCCCTCTTCTGCACTCTGCCCAGGAACCCATCCTGACTGGGACCACTTCTGTCACTCCAGGACATTCAGTGCACGTGAAACTTTCTCCAGGGGCTGGGAGGCTCCTTACCTTTCATAGACAGGCCAGCAGAGGAGGGGGGGGCTTGTTTGTTTTGTTTTCTTTTAAATCAATACAAAAACATGCCAGAGGGGAGTCAAATCCCAGAGAAGATGGATTTCTTAGGGAAAGCAAGAGGGAAATGACAACAGGCTACAGTACTTGCACTTTAAACAGCTCTGAAATGTAGCATGGGGATAACCCACATAAAAAGGAAGGATCATCCTGTAGGAGCACCTTTCAGTGAGGATTTGGACCTGGACAGCACCTTCCAATTCACAGCAGAATTTAGGTGCTTTACCTACCAGATACTTGCAATGAAAAATTTTCCCACAGTGTCCCAAAGGAAAAGGCCAATTTATCTGGGGGTTCCTCTGACCCCTGCATCAAAGCAACCAAGGTACTTACTCGCAGCGAGGTCCCGAATACTGAGGAGGGCACTTGCAGGAGTAGCCATAAACCCCATCTATGCAGGTAGCTCCATTTAGGCACTGGTGCCGCACGCAGTCATCGACGTTGATGTCACACTTCTTCCCAATGAATCCCCGGAAGCATTCACACTGAAAATCTGCTACTGCATCGACACAGTCCCCATGAACACATGGGCTTGACTGGCAGTCATCAAGGTTAGACTCACACAGCAGCCCCCCCCAGCCAGCACTGCAGGCACAGCTGAAGGAATTGAACAAGTCCTCGCAGGTGCCGGCATTGAGGCAAGGTCTAGAAGCGCAAACATCAGCCCCAGTGCAGCCCAGCTGGACGGCCCTTCTGCTGGACTGCTGGAACTGTTCTGGCTGGGGGTATAAGAGATGGGCAGTGAACGGCAGGTAGATTCCCCCTATCTTCACTTGTCCTAAG
>VZSZ01001857.1:610243-621607 GCA_013398815.1 Ibidorhyncha struthersii
TTGTCCTAAGCAGCCAGTGAAATTTTCAGCTAGAACAATCAGTGCGTTGTTCTTTAGGAAGTCCAAGTTCCCAGCATTTCCCTGCAGAGTCATATTAACAGACCCATCCAAACGAACCAGCCATCTGGAAGAAAGCGCAGATGGCTCTTCCATAGACACAGAGATGGTGTGCCAAGCACCGTCCGTGACAGACTTCTGACTCAGGAATCTGACACCTTCGATGCTATTCCCACTCCTGATGTCAATAAGCAGGGAGGAGTTCTTAATGGCTATCTGGAGGGAATCCACTTCTTCCACAGCCCGAAGCAAAACAGCATCTTCATCCCTGGTTCTGAAATCCACGTGGAGGCTGCTCAGAGTTCTAGTCACTGAAGTATTGCTGGTAAACTCAATGGCAGCATAACTATTAAATGTTGCATTAGCCAGACCTATAAATAAAGGGGTAGACCATTAGAGATTTGAAAGACAGTTGGTGTCGTGTTTGAGACAGACCAATGGCAAACTCCTGGCAGGTTCTCTCCCTTAAGAATCATGTAAGCTTAGTGTGAGTAGGATTACAGGCCTAGCTGCTGGCATTCTTAAAGCTCTTCCTGTTTACAGTTGCGCCTCTAATAATAATATCCAGCTCTTGTGTAGCAATTTTTACTCATCAATCTCATGGCACTGCACAAAAATACAACCATTCCCCTTTTACCGCTAGAAAAACTAGAACGTAAGTCAGGAAGGTAATACATCCAAAGCTGCAGAGGTGGCCAGTGGTAGAGCTGGAAAACCCCCCATATCCTCAGTTCCAGGACACTTTCTAGCCACTAGACAACACTCCCTCCACATCAGGGCATCGTTAGCTAACTAGTTTTCTTCATTCTCCATGGTTCTGTCTTAGGAGAAAACTGAAGACATATTTGCAATACTTAATTGGGTCCTACTTGGTGAAATAACCCAAGACTCTAGAAATGGCTGAACATTACAAAGAGCAGGGTGGTCCTTGCACTGCAGTGGTAATAAGGTAGGCAATCACTCCACAGAAGTGGATAGGTTCCTCCCTGTTCGAGTCAAAGTGACAGAAGAAAACATCTTTGAGTACCATCTTTGCTCTATCACAACCTGGTGGTAAATTCATAAAATGCATGCTGCCTGCAAGAGTGTGTACCTGGGTATCATTTCACTTCCTTTTAGCAGCATGTGTTTATATTTATTGCAACAGTAAAAACTATAGACAGTGAACATGAGGGATTTTACCAACACATAAGTGGGAGAACAGTACTTACACACATATCCTGCTGGAACATCTATACAGGTGGTAGCTTCGGGACATGGATCGCTTTCGCACCAGACTCTCTCTTCACAAAATTTCCCAGTGAAATTCGCTGGACAGCTGCAATGGAAATCATTCCAAGTGACAATGCATCTGCCACCATTCTGACATGGTTCAGACTGAAAAACAAAATAGTGGAATTTAGGAGCAGCTTAATTCATCTTTGGATCTAAAAGAATTTGGTAGAAGGAAATATGACAACAAAGATTGCTACAAGCAGCACTTGAATCAGGAAAGAGGGGTAATTAAAGTAGCGACTCAATAGCAGTGAAGGAAGCACAAGGGTCTCTGTACAAGAAATTCCCAAGACCCTGCCTCTCCCTGTGTGCACTGCTGATCAACAGAAATCCCTAGGCAAAGCTCCATCAATTTGGAAAAGAACAAAGCACAAAAGCAAAGATCAGAAACTTTGAAAAGTGAAGAGCTGCAATGCTCCTGAAAACCTCACAAAATTCTGTCGCTAGAACACACCTAATGCCGGAGGCATGACAACACTTTATAGCACCATGAGCAAGAAGGGCAAAATTAGGGCATATGGCCTCCCCATCTTCACGTGTGGCATAAAGGAGAGACACAGCTTGTGATCTAAGGGCACCGTGGAGACAGTTCCTTGAACTGTTGTTGCCGAAGTGATGGTAATGTGTGTGTGGGCAGAACAAGAGCAGGACTGCCCAAGTTCTACTAACTACAAAAACTACAAGGGAGCTAGGGAAAACTGGGCGCTTAAATTGTATGTAGTATATTGAGCGAAGCAGGAGCATATGGGACCATGCGTCCCTCAATACTTAAAAAAACTTCTCATCTTCCTGATAGCAGCAACAGTCAAACTGTTCTGTAATCACAGAAGTATAATAAACTGCACAGATGTAGAGACAAACAAGAGACATCATACCTTGCAGGTGTTATCAGAGATGCAACCATTCACAAGATTACTATTCTGAGTCCTATTGAGTTCCTGTGGCAGACTGTAGTTCTCAACCTGAAAAAAATGTATTTGCTGGCTGTTCAGTTGGATGTCTTGCAAACAGCCTTTAAAATAGCCTCCCCACATATCAGCGCTGTCTGGGTTAGGATGTCCACCAATATACACCTCATAACCAGCTAAGAGAGGTCTTGGTACAAGCTGTCCTAGCTCCACATGTATGTCTGATTGGTGAGCCGCAACAATTCCTCCTTGGAAAGACAGAGCTACCAAATGTCTTCTCCCATCAACTAAATTTTCTGGAAATGTCACAGTATCTGTAGATACCATCTCTATCTTCAGCTTGCCGTTCTTCAAGTATATGGTGAGGCAGGGGTCAGTTTCGTTGCTAATTTGCAACAGCAAACCATTAGGTTTCCGACTACGAATGAAAAAGGAGATGTTGAAGCTTGCACCAAGGCTATCAGAAAGGGTGAAAGAAGCAAAGCTGGTGGAATTCTCTAGGCCAAATGTTGCTGCTGGGTGCTCTGGAAGAGAAAAAAAAACCCACACATCAGCTCAACGACAAGAGGAATGCAGCTGGCACAGGGATAGTCTAAGCTGCAGCTACTTATGAATGGGGCAAGATCTTTCTTCCCAACATTTTCAACATGCATCAGGATAATTATGCTCTCTCCCCACACAGGTCTGTGAAATTAAGAAGTAGGTGAATGTGTCCTTGCTTTCCCTGGAGGGCATGAATTCAATCACCCGAGTAGCAGAAGAAGGAAATACAAGTCTAGCAGAGTCCTTGCCACCTAGCAGAATTACTCAAGGACTTTTAAGCTACAACGTCGCTTTTAAAATTCATAAATTTGGTAACAGCAGAACAACTTTGTACTTGCCATGTTTAGGGCTCAGGAGTGAAACAAAAAACTGGAACAATATTAATATAAGCCTTGCAGGAACAAAAAAATGCAAACAGATATGGTTTTAACTCAAAATTGTCAAAGAGCTTCCTTTACCACTTTGTGTTCTATCTCTAAGGCAATACATTCCTATTCAACCTCAACTCAAAAGCTCAAGATCAACTTTTCACAGTAAAACAAATTCTGCATTCACACAGAGCTGATACAAAGATGAAGTCAGAGCTTCTGGCTCAACAAGGAATAACATCTGCACCACAAAACTGACAGTCGTTCCTGCTGGAGTAAGTGACAGAAAAGGGATCAATGAGAATTCTATTTACCAAGTGTTTTGCTTTAGTTTTCTCACTGGTCAAGTATAAAATACTGCTTCCAGAGTTAGCATCAATGCTTATCTAATATCTTTGAAGCACAACTGATAAAGATGCTGGCACATGTAAATCATGGGGCACTTACCATAGGAGCAAGCTGGGCCTCCGTAAGGCCTAGAACAGTCACACCTGAAGGTTGCCCAAAGGTCCACACACAGCCCGCCATGAAAGCAGGGCTGGGAGAGGCACCACTCTGTCCGGTCACAGCCCCGCTTCACTGGGGAGGACTCACCCACAGGCAGATCCACCGGGAGCACAGCTTCAGCATCCACCTGAAAGTCTTCCAGGCAGCCAATAAAACCTTGCTGGCTCTGTGTGTTGTTGGCCATTGGATCCTCAGCACCTCCAATATACATGTTGAGGAAGGCATGCAGGATCAAAGCAGTGTCATGTGGGACAGGATAGCTCTGCAGGCAGACACCTGCATCACAAGAGTTGTGCCAGAGCTTTAGCTGCAAAGTGCTGTGCAGAACAACTTCAACTTTATGCCACTGGCCATCATCAACTCTAAGCCCCTCCAGCAGCAGTAGGTACCCAACATCCTCCCTCTTCAGTCCTGCATGCAGAACGCCATCAAAGAGCTCCAGGAACAAGTACTCAGCTTCATGGCCTCGGTAAAAAAGGATGGCGCTGGGCAAGGTGGTTCGGAACCGGAGGGACACGCTGGCAAGCTGATCTCCTGCTACTTCCCTCCTGCTCTGATTGTTCACGGGCAGCTCAATGACGAGATACCCTCTGGAAGCAAAGGAAAACGTTGTTGGTGTTGAGCATGTGGCATCATAGAAACCAGGCTGGCACTGGCACAGGTAGCCGTGGCTCTCAGCTTGGTAGGTTGGGATGCACAAGGCCTCATTTTGGCAGTCGTGTGTCTGGCACCCAGTGAGCTTGACAGAGCAGTTCTTCCCTCCCCATATAATGCCATCCTGGCTAGGGGCACAGTGGCAGGTATAGTCAGCAATGCCATCCTCACAGACAGCTCCATTCTTGCAGGGACCCTCCTCACACTCATTGATGTTAACAGCACATTCCACACCTGCGAAAGAGATTTAGAAATGGGATCTCACTGCAGGGGATTGTGACTCCCTTCCCCAGAGCAAGTCTGCCAGGCACAGACCGCCCACCCCAGCACTGCCACTCTCTAAGACATTCTCTTCAGGAAACCACCAAAAGACCAAGAGCTGCCAGCAAGAAACCCTGTGCTCACTACAGAGTGGCCTACCACTGACACAGAGCAAGAAAACCATACTGCTGGGCTGTCCTCCCAGATGCTGCAAAGAATGTGCTATTTACAGAGCTTCAGCCAGTCAGCCTATGTCATCCAACAGACCACGGTCCTCTCCCAGACAATCTCAAACACCACATGTAATCAACATACAGAGGATATTAAAGGAACAAAACAGCACAGAGAAGGATTTTATGCTTTTTTCATAATATATTTGGTACACTGAAACCTAAATTAAGTCTATAGATCTGACTGAAGCACGTTCTAGGCACCATTGTTGCAGACAACATTAAACCAGGAAGTTATTGGAAAGCCTCAGTTAAGAAAATTCAAATTCCCAGATGACCCTCCAGTTGTAAAACACTCGCAAAACTCAATTCATTACCCAACAATAAACAAAACATTCTCCACAGGCATGTTGGCGTACTTGCACTAAACTGATTTCAGTTCTGTCCAGTCCAGCAGAAGTGAACTGCATTGCAGTTCGTGTGTCTCCTTGGGCCACATGTATCCCAACAGGCGTCAAGTAAATTACAAGACATTACACTCAAATCTGGTTAATGAAAATCTGCTGTCATTTTCCTGAGCATCTCCAGACTGACAGAAGAGCCCTTCTGAACCAGTTCACTTTATCTAGCCCATAACATTGGTTTTCACTAATCTTCAGAGACAGTCACACAGATAAACCAAGCATGGATTATCCCAATCTAATAGCATTACAGGCAGAATCTAGCTAGCAAGCACAATGAGGACAGCAGAAAGAAAAAGAAGGAATTCACACACAAAGGAGGGGAATCAAAACACAAAAGACATTTGTAAAGAAAAGCCACTAGACAGAATGTGCATGTCAAAGAGATTAGAGAGTTGCCTGAGGGAAAGAGATGAGGGGAGACGGGGCATTAGGAGCACTGGAGCTGGACTTGATGTGTGATTAAAAAAAAGCTTCACAAAGATACAGGCTTCTTGAATGTATACTGCGATGGTTTGTCCCCCTTCACGCCCCAGCAATGCCTCACAGGCAGTCTTGCACAAACACCTAGTACCCTGCTGTCTAACCGAGTTGCTTTACTCTTTTCAGACCCAGTGTTTAGTTGCTGTTACCAGTGCTATCTCTGCAGATAGGCGAAGACTCAACACCAGCTTCCAGATCCAAAACGTCAGTTTGTGTCAGTGTAGGGACATAACATGTATGGAGCTCTGAGAAGCACTGAAAGAGAAACGGAAGGCTCTGGTAATACTGCACTTTTCAGCTATGCTAGAGCTGTTCTGTAGGCAACATTACCTCGGATTCCTCGAGGACATAGCTCTCTACTGACATAAACTAGAAGAGAACTGCTCTGTGCAGTGCCTGTGGAAAAGCATTGAATTTGCCTTGAAGAAGAGCTCAGCTGATGGACAAATCCAGAGTTGCTAATACTACCTAAGCACAGCCTTTTTTCTCCAGCTATTAATGCCGGCCTTGCTCAGCACACAGAACCTGGGGTGTGATCTTACCTGTGAAGGAAGCAGCAAGGATAGAATTAAGATTGCAGCACAAAGATATGGCCACACTTGAAGGAAATGTGTTAGAATGAACAGAATATAATGGGCCTGGAGAATCCCAGTCCAGGAGAAGACAGGAAGACTTCAGTTGTAATTAAGAAAAATTAGTAGAGCAGTAGAACTATGTGGAGCGTGTTTTCTGAGTTATCAGTGGATTGGAGGGCTCTCAAAACTGTAAGAGGCAAGTCTGCAGTGAGATTTAAGGGGAGAGGCTGTTGAATAGCATCAGAAAGATAGATTTGGTACAGTTGTAAATCCTTGAGATGCTGCTCATTTCAGATCAGAGCTGTTGATATTGACCAGGGCAACGCTGAGAAGATAGCATTGGTCTGGATAACAAAAGGAGAGATGCCGTGAATTTCTGCATTTCTGAGAAGGCTGGGAGGCGGGGTCGAGGGCCCCATTTTCCCCTATCACATTCCTAGCCTGACCACGTCTCCTCCGGCCAGTTGTGCTCTCTCCCTTGAACAGCAGCAGGAACACCTGCCTGGGCTGTTTCCCAGCCTCCCAGCTGACACCTGTGGGGTGAGTGCTTCACACCAGGTGGCAAATTAGTCCCTATGGTGAGTGCACAACCCCAGGCTGGTGGCTAATTAAACACCAAGCTTTCCCATGGGACACAGCTGGTTTGATTTCTTAGATTATTTGTTTGAAATGGGTGAAAAAAAATAAGCTGACACTTCAGGTCTTTACCCACTGCTGTCTAACCTCACAGTTTACAAACAGGCAAAGGACATGTTCAGCAGCAGAGAGAGGAGGACAGTTCTTCCTAGAGGAACCAAAACCAGAAGCATCATCTTTATCGCTGTCATTGTTTCCGCCAGCAAACAAGCCAGCCTTCACGGGACTAAAGCAGGAGAAGGAAAGGGTCTCTAAAACAACACCTAATGTATCCTTACCCTCCTATAAGCCAGTGCAGTGCCAGATTGGAATTTGGAGCAGTTTTTAAAACAAACAGGTAACAGAGGAGATCATGCAAGAGTTCTAAAAACCTGGCTAACATTTTTTTCCTGGAAGCCAATGTCACCCCTCACTGAACAGTTACCCGGTGCTACATCATTAACTCCGTATATGCCTTACAATGACCATACCCTTCATCAGCCAGCTGTCTTGCCATCTCTCCTCCTCCATTATCACCAATGAGTTTTGTCAACTGTGTTTGAACGTCTCCAATTTGTCAAATTCTTCAGTTACATGAAAACAAGGCAGAAGAAGGAGATGGCTTCCTAGACGCTAATTTCAGCGCAGCAGAGGAGGGTCTGTAATTTCGGGTTTTGGCTGCAGATGACAGAGTGTAAATGGAGAAGGGGATGCCAGCAAAATACAGCACCCAGAAGCACAAATCATTTCCTGGAGATCCATTATTCCAATCTTCTCCAAGACATGGCCAGTTGTGTCTTTGCAAACCCACTGGAAAGTGGATATTAAGAAGAAGTTCAAAACTAATTTGTTTTTCTGAGAGAAGCTAAGGCATCCCTTTTCAGGTATATTAAAAAAAATAAAAGGGGGGGATGACTCTATTTCACAAAACAAGTTACTCTTAAGTAATCTTCTCTGTTCCCTCTAAATTTCTTAGCTCAACTGTTTATTATTTGAACTACCAATAGTAAAAGCAATGTTGCCGATCTGATTCATTACATCATTAGGAGATTTTAAAATGTTTAATGAGTTTCTTATCTAGTTAAAGGCTAACACACACAAGTCAGTGGAACTTGTTATCTGAAAATCAGACAAGTGTTATTTAAAAGGCTGCTATCTGGAGACAAATATTTTCAAACATTCCAGTTAATTTAGCAGTGTTTAAGCTAACAGTCCCAAGCTAACAACCCCCAGGGGCTGGGTCAGAAACAGACGCTCAGAAGTCACTGAGCTTTAACAGCCTGCAGTATTTTCAAATACAAAGCTATTCACTAGATTCTAAAGCGTTACCCATGTGGTGAGAGCAGTCTTGTTCCACAGATGCAAGCGTTATTAAAATCCATACAGCTCACCATTCCCTGAATGAAGGTAATGATTTACTGACTGCTATTAATAAGTGAAGATTCATTGTACAGAGTGTAAGAATCATATACTTCAACAGACACGTAACTTGTTAAACGAATAAGCACACATAAAGATATTCTAATTTAGCTGTGATATACCAAAAAAACCTTGAATGACAAGGTCTATTCATGGGCCCAAACTTGAAACATGCGAGTTCAGTGGGGCTTCCCGGCCAGCACCAGCTTGCCCTCTCCTGTAAGACAGCTTAATTCCTAGCAACCTTTCCCTGGTGCATCCTAATTAGGGTTTGTATTATTATTATCAAAAGAAAAAAGGAGGGGAGGGAGAGAGGGGCGCAAGAGAGAATTAACCGCAACAAATGGACCCCGACACAATTATATTTGCACAATTACTGCCATTTCCATGGCAACACACTGCTTTGACCTCTCTCCCACCGTGCACTACTACTCAAGGAGACAGTGGGGGAGGAGATGCAGAAGCGCACAGGCCAGCAAAGGGTTTGTCGTCTGAGTTAAAACAAAAACTACTTCTCAATAAAGGACTTTTAAATCCTTAAAGGAAAACAGAAAATTGCGAAAACATCTGTAAAAAGCAAACCTAACATTTCACAGAACTAACAGGGTGTGTTATCTGTGTGTTTACACAGTAAAAAACAAGGTCCCATGCCTTGGAACACCCTGGATTTGATTACTGCACAGAGCAAGGCACAATTATAGGAAAGATGCACACAGAGCATGCTAATGGCTCCGCATTCATCTTGCAGCAACAAGGAAATTCCTTGCCCTAAAGTTTCCAAAACAAAACTTTAGGTCACTTCAAAATAAAAACATTCTTCCTTTCTAGTCAATTCTTGTTCCTTCTCATGCCTCCAGCTACCACTGATCGCACAACCAGCTCCCTGCCTGGGCAGGCACGCAAGCATTCAAGACACATTGCAATTACTGTATAGATCTCATTACCTGCTAGCAGAAAAATTCCCTTCAGGATCACGCCAATCAGCACAGATTTCATGGCCGACTCCTTGTGGACATTTGTGACAGTAAAGGGAAAAAAAATGGGGGTGANAAGCACTCCCTGATGCCAGTCAGACAAAAAGGGATTGGAGATGAAACTAGCCAATATAGAAGAGACCTGCGCTGTAGTGAGATCTAATCCAGCCCTGCTCTAAACCTCCCCAGCTGGCCTCTGTCAGTGCTGACACGAAGAATGCGTACTCACAGTGTATTCTCACTCAGTGCATTACAGTAATACCCTGCTGTATCCACAGCATTACCTCCAACAGTGAAAAGCCAAGAGACAATCTCTTGCCCTTGTTGCCTCCTAGGTGAATCTGCCAAATTCCATAAATAAGGGCAAAATATGGATTTTTCTTTTTATAGGCTAAGCCAAAAAGCTGTATTTCCACCACTGTGTAAGATCCAAACCATACGAATAAGGAAAGCTCCAAATGCAGAGTGTGACCTGGGCCCTGCTGTACATTCAATACTGACTTAATCAGGGACCAGCACTTCATGTAGTTTCCTTCCTCTGTGTGCCCTATTCTGTACATTTAGGGGCACAAGCATTTCCACTCTGCAGTATTCACGAAGAAAAGTCTCAAGTTTTAACTACCATGATGTGTTTCTCTGAAGTCAAACTGAATGGAAGGAAATTCCCTGTATTATGCTGACAGTACTGGTTCAAACAGGGGACTGCAGAATCAAAACTCTCTCTTTCCTTATTAGCAACCTTATGAAATTAGCTGTTGCAATCTCATTTTTTTCTCTGTGCTTCTGGAGGTTTTTTTGTTTTGAAAAAATGTGGTTACTTTCATATTGTCAAGTTCCTGGAGGCAGAATTGTACTTTCATGTTGTAAAGAACGCAGAGAAGGTTCTTATTTCTGTGAAGAACTGTTATCTGGGAGCTTTTCCCCAAACTTGAGTCTCTGTTAGCATCAACGTCAGGTCCAAGCAAACAAAAACTCCTACGTGTCAGAGTCTGGAATCTGCATTAGCAGTAGCTCTTTAAGATATTAAAAGCAAGCATTCCAACAACTCTTGTAGCTATTTTACTTTCTTCATGTCACTCAATACAAACATGCCAGTCAATTTTACAGATATTTTAAGTGGGAGAGATATGGTGAGTGTTTGTTTGGAGTCAAAACTTCTCAGATAGTCACATCTGGGTCCTAAGCACACATAGACCTATCCTAGCACAGATTTTAAATACTATCTATAATTAGTTAGTATGACCTTCTGTTATTGTTCAAGAGAAAACAAACCGGTAGCTTGTGCTCATTCAACTGCCTACTGTGGTATACAATAAAGTATAACAACTGTGAAGACTGGACAACTTTCAATCCCTTTAAAAAAATCCATATTTTGATTTATACACATGTATTTATACACACACACACAGAGTCTATCTGTATATTGCCAATTGGAAATATATTGTACCCAAATCCAGCACAGATTCTGATCCCCTACTAGCCACTACATCTTTTCAAATTCATTACATGAAATATTGCTAATTAGAAACTGTGATTGCTTCTTTCCCAGGATCAGTTTAAGGTTATATACAGACTAGGGTTCTCTTAGAGGGACAGAATTAGGATGGAGAAATACACAGTCGTGACAATTCTAAATAGTACATATATATGCAAGATAAAATGCTTAAATAAGACCTCATGTAAGACAAAGTAGTGGACCACTGAACATCTGTTTCAAACTACACACAACTGAGGAGTAACTGCTTAGGTTCTTTGAAACTGGAGGATTCTAAGGAAGTGAAAAGGATCAGATGATTCGTTTTCTAGAGATTTTAATTCCTCATTCTTGCACACTGGCAGTCATGCAAGTTACAAGATTCACTCATGGGGTTTAAATTCAGAGAATTATTTAGTTCCTAATCGTTTGTAAAACTTCTTGGAGGAGGTAAAGGTAAAGAACACCAAATGTGTCGGACGGTACTATGTCACAAATGGAGAGTGAACTTTGGATAGAAATTTCGCACATGTTCTTTAGATAGAGATTAGCAACTTCCTCACTGTGTTGGTAAATGAGTCCCAGAAACTCAGGAATTTCTTTCCAGGCTTCAGAGACAC
>VZSZ01001857.1:621743-656432 GCA_013398815.1 Ibidorhyncha struthersii
TTTGGTCCGCCTGAAGCGTACATGGCAGTTCACATACTGCAAGTGGTGGCCTCCCGGCAAGCAAATCCATTATCACTGAAAATTACAAACATTACTGATAAGAATTTTATGTGAATTTTTATGTGACATCATGAAGTCATCTCTCCTGATAGATACCATTAGAAGACAGTCACCTTGCCATACCTACGCACAGGAGAATTCTTCTGTCTCTCTGGGACACTGCTCTGCCCAAGGACTTGCCTGGACTGATTCTAAAGATGACATTAAGCTGGACTTCACCCATTTTGGTTAGTAAGGAAGTCAATTCATCAGAGTTGCTCCACCACTAATAGTCCTCTCAAAAGTATTTAACCATGGTGAGCTGGCATATCTCAAACTGTCCATAAACAGAAAATCTATGCAAAGGGCTAGTTCAAAACAGATTGTGCAGTCACAAGCATCAGAATCTCAGAGGATGCTTTTGATCAAAACTCACCTGACACCTAGACACAAGCAAGATGTAGACTGAAGCGTAAACTCTTGCAGCATTCTGATCAGATGATAGGAAAGTCAAAAGGTCTGATTAACCATGGAGCTATGATCTAGAAGGGAGATGCAATGTGGAATGGAAGGGAAGCAGGAGGGGGGTGTCTCATGAAGCATTCCCTAGCTCCCTTCAGCTATATTTACCAAAAGGGATTCTGTTGAAGGGGTAACAGTCCTCTAATCTCTTTACTATCTTAACCTTTTAGCTGCCCTTTCTGTAGAGGCTACATCGCTAAAATAAATCTGACATCAAGAAACACCTGCACAAAAAAATTAAATCCAAAGATGGTGAGAAGGAAGAAGCATCACCCATTTATTTCATGACCCACGACCCATGAATTCAAGCCTATTTGATCTGGGCTAGCACTCTTACAACAGTAACCATTTATAGCTAGCTACACAGAAGGTATCCCACTTCTTTAAGGACAGTTGTCAAAGACATTAAGGCTGAACAAAGTAAAATGGGCAATAAGCACTCCAATTATATTGAGACACATTCACAATCACAATCCCTCCCAAATTTACCACCACATCACGTTCTGATTTCTCATGAAAGTAGAAGCAGACCTCAGTCATGTGCAAAAAAGCTCAGAATTTTACCATGATCACAAGGTGCCACTGCCAAGGGATGTCTGCAATTGAAATGGTGGTGTTCTTCCCCTCTCATTCATGCTGACCAATGCCTCAGCACTGTGTTTTAGGACACTGCCTTTCTAAGGACAACTTTAGCAGGAGTGGAAATATGAGTTGGAGCGCTCAGGACATTTAAAAGTTTTTGAAGAATGAATGAGCCAAATTCCAGTTAAGTGATCAGATTCTTGCAGGTTAAAAATTGGTTCCCATTCCAACTGGTGGTACCTGTCTTTTTCAATAATGTCCTGGCCTCAACTATTTCCTAGCACATATGTGATGGATTGAAACCATTCCTATGAATAAAGAATATTTTTTTTTTCCTAAAAGACAGACTTCTCCTATATGCTTTTTCTTTGACCACAGTTGACATCATTTCCAAGACGATACAAGAGTCATTCTCCTTCTCACTTCATTTAGTACCCATGCAATCTTTTGATTCATACTTCTTACATCCTCTCAGGGTACATCCTCTACTAAAGCACAAAGTGATGCACTGAACAGACTCTTCAGGACCTATTATGTAGTTCTCTCAGGAATGAGGCACTGCTTTTGCAAGAACTACATTTCAGAGAGAGCTGGTTCATCTCCCTGCACTGTTGTAGCCTGAGACAGCACTGAGGCAGTTAATTTGCAAAGAAAGAATTTGTCCTGACTCACATTGTTATCCCAACACTCCCCAAATTCCTCAGACTGAAAAAAAAAAATACAGAAAGAACCCCCTGCCTCCCCAAGAAAGCGTTCATCAGAGTAGCAAGTTCACTTTAATCAGCGGAGGCAGCTTAAACCCAAGTTCACGGCAGATCTAAGCTGCCACAGAAATGTGTTTTGAACAGAAACATTATGGGAAGCTTCACAAAGTTGTTCTGTGATCCTAATATGAAGTAATAAGCTGTTTACCCAGCATGACTGTACTGGGATTAATTGACAAAGGAGGGGAGATTAATTGCTATTATTTCCCTGTCAGCTTCACTCCTCCACACGCACTCACTGATCTCACAGACTGCTCCCAGCCTTTCACTGTGTTAATGTGTCAGAACTACCTCAACTGAGACAAAGTCCTTTACCAAAAGCAATATCCAGAAGAGCAACCTGCTTCTAATCCCTTTCAAGTACTAATGAACTCAAATTTGATGCAACAGAATGAACTCTAGCACTCCTTTGCCCATCATCCTGTGTTTCTGTCAGCTTTTCTGCCCATGAGCATGCTAAGAATTTGAAAGGATTAAACAGATCTCCAGTTTGGCAAAGCACAATGAAATTCTGAACGCTGTGAGGGTGCTGGGGCACTGAAGGAGGAAAAGGGAACAGGGCACATATGTGAGTGGGAATTCTGACAAGTAGGATAAACATTAAACCATCTCTTTGGACAGGATCTCAGTTCATGAGTACAGCATTGTAGCTACGCAAGAAAGCTGCAATAAAGAGCTTAGATAAAAGCCTATTTTCAAAGACCTCACCTACAAAAGCAAATTTTGCTTGGCCTAGCCTAAATTAGGAATCCAAAGCAAACTACATAGGCCAGAAAACCCCACAAAGAATTCAGCCCAGTTACAGAAGGTGCTAACTAAGAGTTGATTTGAGATTCTGGAAGTGAAAGTACCTGGGTAATGGGTCTTCCCAGGAAACAGCTGGACAGTTAGACCAACATAGCTCAATCACTATGACCACAGAAAGAAAACAGAAAACTTTCCCATGCAATAAAGCACTAAGACAGTCTCTGGAACGCTGCTACCTGCTGTTTCAGTAAGTTAAAGGACAAGGTTTTCTTCTGGCTTCAAGTTTTTCTTTTTCCCACGAGATGGCAGCCTAGGAACACTGTGGAAAGGTTACATCCACCTCAAAATTACATAAATACAAGATTGTGCTGGGGACCACCTTTCTTATAAACTACTTTTTGGTGTTAAATTGCTCAAAATAGAGAATACACATGGAATTTAAAGATGCATAAGACTGAGAACAAATATTTTAAACGAAGATGAGGTTTAGTATCAGTTAGCAGTGTACCTTCCCAGCAGAGCTGATGTGCAATATTCACTATCCCCTGGTTTCTCAACTAGAAAACTGAGATCCATTAAGGTCAGGCAGGGCATTTGTGTAAGAATCCAGACTCCCCATTCCCTTGTAAACAGAGAAGGCTTCATTTGCTCACATCACAAGGACCTTTTGACCTCCTAACATAGCAGATTACTGCCTTCAGCCAAAAATCACTGGCTCTTATCATCCAGGGGTGTTAAGGAATGGAGATGTTTTGCAGATGTTTTATGTGCTGGTGATCCAATCTGCTACAGTCAGTAGCTTGTGACAACTAGAATGTTAAGCACCCATTTTTTTATTTGAAGGCTAGTTTTGTTCACCTTCATAGTACGTGTATAAAAGAAACCACAAACCCACTGTCCTCGCAGTGAACTTTCACTCCAGGATACAGATCCCCTAGATATTCTGATCTTAGGCTCTTCTACATAGTTGAGCTTTTGTCTCAAAATCTAGTTCATAGCCTATCAACTCACTTGACCAAAATCACATAGCTTTCCCATGGCATTTAAGCCCCGGACTGCAGACATAGAATAGACTCACAGAACCTTTTTGGTTGGGAGACCTTTAAGATCATAAAGCCCAACCATTAACCTTAGCACTGCCAAGTTACCATTAAACCATGTCCCTCAGCACCACGTCTACCCATCTTTTAAATACCTCCAGGGATGTCAACTTCCCTGGGCAGCCTGCTCCAATGCTTGACAAACCTTTCAGTGAAGAAATTTTTCCTAATATCCATCCTAAACCTCCCCTGGCACAACCTGAGGCCATTTCCTCTCATCCTATCGCTTGTTACTTGGGAGAAGAGACCAACACTCCCCTTGCTACAACCTCCTTTCAGGTAGTTGTAGAGAGCAATAAGGTCTCCCCTCAGCCTCCAGACCAAACAACCCCAGTTCCCTCAGCTGCTCCTCATAAGACTTGTGCTCCAGACCCCTCACAAGCTTCATTGCCTTTCTCTGGACGTGCTCCAGTACCTCAATGTCCCTCCTGTAGTGAGGTGCCCAAAACCGAACACAGTATTTGAGGTGTGGCCTCACCAGTGCTGAGTACAGAGTTACAAACACTTCCCTAGTCCTGCTGGCCACACTATTTATAATATACACCAGGATTCTATTTGCCTTCTTGGCCACCTAAGCACGCTGCTGGCTCATATTCAGCCAGCTGAACCTCATACCATTGGCCTCGGCCCATGGATTCAGCCTGTCCAGATCCTTCTGTAGAGCCTTCCTACCCTCAAACAGGTCAACACTCCTGCCCAGGTTGGTGTCTTCTACAAACTGAGGGTGCACTCGGTCCCCTCATCCAGGTTGTTGACAAAGATATTAAAGAGAACAAGCCCCAGTACTGAGCCACTTGTGACTGGCCACCAACTGGATTTAACTCCATTCACCACAACTCTTTCGGCCCAGCTGTCCAGCCAGTTTTTAATCCAGCAAAGCTTACACCCATCCAATCCAAGCCATGAGCAGCCAGTTTCTCCAGGAGAATGCTGTGGGAAACAGTGTCACAAGCTTTACTAAAGTCTAGGTAGACAACATCCACAGCCTTTCCCTCGACATCCTGCTGCACCACTACTGCATTCCCACAGTTCACCTCAGTCCTGTTCAGCAGCCTGGGCTACCCAGTGCTGGAATCCAGTCCTGCAGCCAGGCAGTAATGCAGCAGCTCAGCGTTAGCTAACCAGGAGGACCTAATTCCAACCACCCCCCTTCATCAACATTACCTGAATAACCTGGTAGGCAATGACAAAGGAAGCCATTAATATGGTCCATGCAAAGACCTCCATTCTGACACGGCTGGGACTCGCACTCATCGATGTTAGTAAAGCAGGTCTCCCCTTTCAAGTGAAAATACAAATAGGCATCTTAAGTACACAGGCACATCAGTGAAGGAAAGAATATGAATGACAATTGCATTCATAATATTTTGCACTTCTTTTCTGTCATCTAAAAACACAAAAGAATTTCTTGAATTAATTTTCTAGCATGTCTCTCCAGACACTCTGGCAAATAGATACTACCACTGAAACAATTAGGGAAAATGAAGTACAGAAAGATCAAATGATTTTCCAGTGTCATGAAAGGGAGCAGTGGCAGGATCAGAATGTCTGAACCATTCCCATGTGTGCAATAGTGGGCCAAACTCTCATTTTTCTCTCAAAAAGTACTATTGTTTAGCCCCTTCTACCAGGGAATTTTCCCAGCTGTTAAATCCAGCCTTTTACACATATCTGTAAACCAGGAAAGTGTGATATTTCAGCTGAACATCCACAGAGCTTTTAGCTCTAAAAGCAAGACATAAAGAGCCCCCTCTTCTCCTACCCATCTCATCAATGAAACACCTAGAATAGTTATCTGGGACTCCAGGGAATTAGTTTCCTCTGATAAGGAGTTTCACAGATACGCTATAGTGATGAATTCTACCATATGCACGAGAGACTGACAAAGAGAAACCACCTTGGCATCTGCATAGCCAGAGGGCATTCATCAAAGCACTTGGAAAGTGCGTAGGCTGTTGCCTCAGCCTTGAGACAGGCTTGCTAGACAGAGAATGACATTCAGACAGCTGTCTGTAATATATTCATACAGCATGTGAACAGAAGCACATCTCTGATGCCCTCTCTCAATTATCAGTTGTTAAGTGATTTTTGTTGCACAAATAACATTGCTCCATTCCTATCTAGTCAAACCACGTAGCATCTATCAGGTGCAGACAGGGTGAACATTTACTGCATAGCTCACCTGTAAAGCCTGGCTGGCACCAGCAGAGGAAACCAGCTGCTTGGCTATAGCTGAAATTACTGGGGAAGTCAGGTCGTGTTCCATAATAGGCTTGGTTGGATCGTTCAAAGCATACACCGCCATTGTGACAGGGATCTGTTGCACACTCATCCACATCCTTTTCACAGTGCTGCCCTGTGTAACCTGCCAGGAGACATCAGTGTCAGCATCCCGCACAACTTCACTGGAAGCAGCCGCCCATATGTGGTGGCTGCCTTGAAGGTGAGAATAAGACCCAGAAGACACTACAGCTCAACTAGTAGGGGGTCCCAGGGTCCTCCACTTTCTCCACTATGTCAAACACAGGAACCAAATAATCAATTTGCAGGAAAGCATTACCTCACGATAGAAAAACACAAGATGGAAAATGGCAGAAAAAAGAAAATCTATGGTTGGAAATTGGGGTGCATTTCCCAACAATTAGGTCAACTGGATTTTGGGATGGCCTGTAAAGGGCTGCAGTGGCAGCCTCACTGTTTCAGACAATGAAAAATCACACTGGACCATGCAGTATTATCATTAATTTACTTCTTCAACACAGCAATTTAGCACGTGCTCTCCACTGTGCTGTGCCTACATGCCAGCATAGCAAAATAGATCTCTAACCTACCTGGCCAGCAGGCACAGCTGTAGTTTTTGATTCCCTCCACGCACGTGGCACTGTTCAGACAGGGTTCAGAGGCACACTCCAGGATATCCAACTCACAGTGGTCCCCCTCAAAGCCTGTGTCACTGCAGTCACAACGGTATCTGTGGGGCAGCAAACCAGAACAATCCATAAGCTCTTAATTTGACTGCAAAGCCCAGTATGAGGAAAAAGCAAATGGAGCCAAGCTGTCAGTCCTCATACCTACTTGTGAGCCAGAGGAAAAAGACAGTTCCACCTGCACAAACAAGCCATACTAATGGCAGAGCAGACAACCCTCAACAGTCTCTGAATTAACACCTTACCTGTGAAAAGGTAAATTCAGACACACAGGTATGTTCTCAAAAGCTGCCTCTGCTGTTCTCACTCTGCAAATCACTTCCCTCTGTATCTGACAGGTCTGCTGGAAGCAATAACAGGAATCTTCTACCTTCCTTTAAGCATCCTAGGAGTTCTGCTGCTTGGCCAGGCCTTCTCGCTTATTGTCATAAATCGCTTTGTTACTGCCACTGGGACCACTGGGATATACAAAACACTAAATCCAATCCCCCCTACAGATTTCTACTCTAATTTTCACAGGTTACACTAAGTAGATCTTTAGATCAGTCCTGGTATCTAATTGCCCAAACAACACTGATTTCTCACCTGTTAATGAGGTCATGACATGTCCCATTGTGGTGGCATGGCTGGCTCACACATTCGTTGATGTCCACCTCACACTGGATTCCTTGGTAACCTGGTGCACATGTGCAGGTGTAGAACCCAACATGATCATTGCACAGGGCCCCATTCTGGCAAGGGTCTGAATCACATTCATCTATTTCAGCATCACAGTTCATACCTTTGTTACAAAACAGAGAAATATCTTGTTACAAATACAGAAAAGTGTATCTGTGCTGCCCGGACTTCTGAGCTGGAATCACAAAAGCCATGTCATCAACCCAAACTGGCTAGCATAGTGATCTGTTCTAATTTTGCCATAAGAATATTGGGAGCTCATGAACAGTATGTGATTCTTACAAATTAAGGACCTTTAATTTTTATTTGCAAACAAAATTATTTTGTCTAGACTTTTGGATTTTAGTTTTCTATCAAAACTAAAATATTTTCCAGTACTTGAGAAGCTTTAGTCTCTTTCATTCAGGTTTGCTGAAGGAGCCAGTCAGACAGCACTTCACAAACAGCATGCATTTTCTGAGTAAGCCATAAAATCTTGATCTTATATACAGCTCTTAAAAATCTAATGATAGCTGTTTTGGTTTGGGATCCTTTGTGGGTAGGGATGGGATCAAGAGAAGAATCACACTGCTAGTCATTGTTATTTAAACTTTTATATACGATATAGCTCTTACAGGTTTAGTTAGACATGGTACTCCTCACTTGTGTTATGTTGCTATTAATCAGATCCAGTATTCTACATCAGAGGCAGTTGCATTTTGGGTATGGGAAAAGTGATCTCTACCTGCTTCTCCAAAACATTGTTCCATTTGTTTAAATAACATTTGTAACTTGCTTTAAGATACCTAGGAAAAAAGCATTAAAGCAGTGCAAAATGCTAATTACAGCGATACTAGATATTAGTAAGTTATTTTATTACGAAACGCTATTAAAAATTAGGTGTTAGCTCCAATACTACTAGTCAAGAATAACAGAAAGTCATGCATTTTTGGTCCAAAGTCTCAACTTCCGCTGACAGAATAAGACCTCCTGTGTGACTTCTATGCAACTACCTTAGCACGTACTATATTCCACCTCTTTGAATTGTCCATGGCCTGGCATCACCTCCAAACCTTAGTCATTACAGTGGCACCTGCCAATCCATCTAATCTCCCCTTCTTGGCAAAGGCTCACCACATAGTGGACATGGCCATCCTAATCCTGATGGAATGTGGGCCCCCTAATCTGCTGGTTCAAACCCCCGTCAACACCCACACAAAACTTCCTTCACCCAAATTCCAGCTGCAAGCACCAGGAAGCAACCTGGTCTTGCTAGACAATGGTGATAGAACCTCTGGATGAAGCACTAGATCATAAGGCAAAGCCTCATATTTGACATCAGAATCACTTGGAGTACAACAAGCCCCTCCAGCTGCCTGGGTCATTTTATCACTTCCTTGGCAGGGGAATCTCAGAATCCTGAATTGAGGATTCAGCATAAAGATAAAAAAGAAACTTATTGCAAAGACAGAATTATGCTTGATACTCAAAATCAGCAGTAATCTTAAAGCCTACACAGAAATTCTGCTTTTTTTCTCCTTCATCTCCGTTCATTTTTATCAGAGTGAGTCAGCATCAGGGACTGCATTCCTGATGTTGTAACTTCTCCTCATGCCACTGGTAATCAGCAGCATTCCTTCACAGTAACCAAAATCTTTAAACACTTCAGTCTGTGACAACAAGGAAGGCTGAGAAAGTTCATGTGCTAGGTGGTACCAGGCAGACGTGGGCGCAGTACAACTGCATTCCACTCTGATAAGCAGGGCTGGAGAAAGGAGAACCCCCCACTGCCTCCCTCACAGATAACGCACAGGTGTAGATTACTCTCTGAATCACCATCAGTACAGATGCACAAAAAAAGAGATACTTATGTCACATGCCAAAAAACATTGGCTGGATGTGAAAGAATTGGAAAAGAAATCTCCAACTAAAAGCCACTCTATTCCGAAAAAGTCGACTAATTCCCTCAGAGAAATGCTGCAGGAAAGGACAAAGAACTACAGGCCAGATATGCAGACATAAGTCATACCTGGAAACACTATGTATATATTTCCTGATAATAAATCTATTTTCTTGTATATCTCCCTTAATTTCATACTGAGAGCTAATCACACTTTGTATCTAGCACTGAAGTCTCAGACAGTCCACCCACTTCCACTGTTAGCTCCATGTCTCTCAACATCCACACCATCCATGGAAATCAAAGCCTCAACTATTGCCCGGAAGCCACGACAAGCAGCCCTACACCATTATTCACACACAGTACCAAACACTCCAGAAATATGAGTCGTGCAACAGAGATTTACTCTCATAGCTGTAAAACAACAGCTTCTCAGGACAGCTACTAACACTACAAGATGCATGAGCAGCAGGCAAATTGTGGAACTACATGAACAGTGAGACGTAACCCAACTACCCGGCTAGTACGTGAGCATGAAAGGTACCTGTGTAGCCGGGGATGCACTCGCACAAATAGTGATCCATCTCATTCAGGCAGGTGCCATTGTTTTTACAGGGCCGGGATGCACACTCGTTGATGTCTATTTCACAGTTGTATCCTTGGAACCCAGGCACACAGAAACAGCTATACTCATTCACCCTGTCTCGGCAGATGGCTCCGTTCTGGCAGGGGTTGGAGGCGCATTCATCAATGTTGTCTCTGCAGTTGGCCCCGGTGAAGCCAGGCTCGCAGATGCAGGTATAGTCCCCAGGACCCTCGACACATGTCCCGTTATTTAGGCAGGGGTGGCTAGAGCACACAGAGCTTTCTGTTTGGCAGCCTTCTCCATTCAGTCCTGTTTGGCATTTACAGGTGTATCCATTTACACTATCTACACACTCAAAATGAGGATCTTTACAAGGGTTGCTCTCACACTCATTAATATCAATGTTACAATCAATACCTGTGAAGCCAGGCATACAGGTGCATTCATATTCCAGGAATCCTGGAGTCGCGTTGCAAGTCCTATGGGCAGGACACTCATGTCTAGTGCACGCGTCATAGAGGAGTTCGCAGTTTATGCCCATGTAGGCTACAGGCTCCGTGGGGCAGGTGCACTGGTAACCCACTTCCAAATCCTTACAGCTCCCACCATTTTCACATGGCGATGAGAAACAGCTGCTGTCATCTTCAGAGTATGATGTTCCTGTTGAGAAAAGAGATTTTTTGTCAATCAGCATTTGAAAGTTCTGCCGATCACCACATACAACTCAGAGATTGCCCACCTAAATTCCACGCTGCTGTTCTAGCCATTAGCTGAGAAGGAGGTGATCCTTCCCCTCTACTCTGCTCTGGTGAGACCCCACCTGGAGTACTACATCCAGCTCTGGAGCCCCCAACATAGGAAAGACATGGACCTGTTGGAGTGGGTTCAAAGGAGGGCCACAAAGATGATCAGAGGGCTGGAGCACCTCTCCTATGAGGACAGGCCGAGAGAGTAGGGGTTGTTCAGCCTGGAGAAGAGAAGGCTCCAGGGACACCTTATAGCAGCCTTCCAGTACCTAAAGGGGGCCTACAGGAAAGCTGGGGAGGGACTTTTTACAATGGGCATGTAGTGATAGGATGAGGGGGAATGGCTTTAAACTGGAAGACGGGAGATTTAGATTAGATATTAGGAAGAAATTTTTCACTCTGAGGGTGGTGAGGCACTGGCACAGGTTGCCCAGAGAAGCTGTGGCTGCCCCATCCCTGGAGGTGTTCAAGGCCAGGTTGGACGGGGCTGGGAGCAACCTGGGCTGGGGGGAGGTGTCCCTGCCCATGGCAGGGGGGGTGGAACTAGGGGATCTTCAAGGGCCCTTCCCACCTAAACCATTCTATGATTCTATGATACTGGAGAATCAAACATTTACTGTAAAGAAGACAACACAACATGCCTTCATATGATGGCCATCAAGAATTTCTTGCTAAGTTGGGTGACCTGATGGCTGTTTTTAGGAGGCATTCACAAACCAACTATTTTACTTGTGTTTATTCATCCCTGAGTCCCTTTGAGAGCAGTGAAACATATCACCTTAAATCCATTCACAAGAACTTCGTATAAAATTCAATGACCCCTTTCACTGGTTGGGCACAGGACTTGTGCTTAGAAATCCAGTGAGGCAGACAGTATGCTTTAAGATATTGGCTGTGGCTCTTAATGTCCCGGCTGCTCCTTCTGGGGATACAATTTTTTCTCAGCTAATCTACTAGTGATTTGAAGATGTTGCCATAAACAATCCACCCCAAACTCCAAACTGGCACATTTCACACAGTCTCTGATTACATTAAGCAGCTCAAAGTTTGATAACCACTGGCGAGGCACCCTCTCCCCACAGGTTAGACATGTAAATTAACACAGCAGAAAATTTTTAGGTGTTATAAGAACAGCAAAGAAGATCGAGATTCACTGTACTGGTGGCACTTTAGCCTCAAACTTTTAGTATCTGCAGAGCCAAACCACCAGTCTGATACCCAGACACCAGCAGCTAATGTTGAGACCAGATTCCCCTAAATCTGGGAGCATTTGGATGCGATCAATTTATTCACACCCTGCCACAATGCCTTGCTGTCCCCAAAATGGCAGTGTTTAAAAGGCTCTTGCCCCATTAAGCAATTCCACCATCCAGAAATGTGATGGGACATGCCCATGGAACTGCAAATTTAATTCATATAAATGAGATTATACAGGACACATGATATAAAAAACAAAAAAGTGTTAATTTTAGATATTTGTCAATGGAGTAGAATGAAGAATAGGAGGAATCCTCATTTATTTTCCAAATTCCAAAAGAAATTTCAAATTCATTTTGTGAAACAATCTGGTCAAAGGGCAGAACAGCCCAGGGGACAGGACATAGTTTCCTTGATATTAGAATTAGGATATATGCTGTACACTCAATGACACAATTATACACTTTCCAAAGAAAAAAAAACAAAAAACAAAAACAAAAATTCTATAAAAGGACAAAGGCAATGTGAACAGAGAACTTCTCCCTTCACAAAGGCAGCAGTCATTAGTTCCTCATCCTTCTGTGGCTTTCTGATATCAGTTTTCTGTTCTGCTCCATTCCAGGACAGGCAGGAGAGAAGCTGTCAGGTACAGATGCCCCAGACTGGCTCCTGCATAAGCGTCACGAAACACCCAAACTTGGAAGTAACTCTGCGAACAACTATATAGCAGCTGTTTTGAAAACATGTATGAAAAATGGCCACAAAGCAGAGGTAAAGCGCATGAAATAGCAACTGGTATCTGAGAAATAGCTACTGCTTCTGGTGAGACAATCCTGACTTTGCCTCGCATTGGAAGTCAAGCAATCACTAGCATTTAACCTGGTTTAGGCGCCATTGTGTAAGCAGCTCTTTGCCCTTTTTCCTGCCTTCTGTACGTAACTGTGGGCCAGCTAGTGACAGGAATCAGTCTCTGGAAAACTCCACAGATGGAGTTGCAGATGGAGAGTGGGCAGTTACTCTGACGCTACCCACAGCTCACCACCCTTGGCTCTCACTGCATTACTGCTAGTTGAGAAATACTGGTTTAACGTGCCATGCTCCATACTAAGGATTTGCCAGGATCACATACTACAGCATCACCTCTCAGCTGACCTTACACATTCTCTCATTCGTGCCATCATTATCCCGGTCCATTTTTGGTCATGTTTGCCTTGCTCTGGTGCACCTTCTACACACCAGTAGATAATCCGTGTCATTGGTTTTCTATCAACTCACTGCCCCATCAACCCTTCAGTCTCTCTGTACCTGAAGGCATCCAACTTCAGGGCCTGAAAGGGATTTATAGGAGACTGGTTTACAAAAGGCTGCCCCTGCCCTGACCTCCCCCAAATTCCTCCCACCAAAAGACCAGTGTTTCTAAGTCTTTTAAGAGGCAGTGTTGATGGGGGAGGGAGGGTGCTCAGGGATTTAGACATCCCTTTCTCTTCCCCGCATCATCTTTACAGCCCACCCCTCCCTTCCTCTCTCATGTGATGCTGGGGAGAGTTGCTGAGCATTGCACTGTCCAGCAATCTCATTATTCTGCCATCAACCCTTTTATTCTCAGATTCCCAATCAGGCAGAAAACAAGGATGACGGAATCTGCCTGGAATCTCTGTAGCAATTAGGAGTGGGAGCCCAGGAAACTATTCGCAAAAGAGCTTTACTAGGCAGGAGATATGAGCCTTTGTACGCTTAATGAGTAACCAGTCCCAGCCTGCACTTTCCACAGGCCAGGAGCACAGTCTGTGATAAAAAAAAAGAGACCAAGTCCACTGCATGTTCAGAACTTCTCTGGTTTGCAGCAGACATTCACATTTCAACAGAATCACCAAGCACTGCTAGTGTAGACAGGCTGAACTCATTTCAAAGGCCACATGCATAGTTTTCTGCTTCCATTATAAGTAGTCAGTCTAAATGCTTCTTGCAAATAAACATCAAATCCCTTTGCTATTTCCTGTCTTTTCCAAAGTTCTTTCACAGCAGACATACCTTTTGTACCTTCTCTGTTTTGGTACATCCTAGGACTGCAATGCTCAATAATCTGTATTTGTGATGGTCAGGCACTAATAAATAAAAGTTTTGGTGACAAATATATGGCCCCATAGTCACACACAAACTTGCAGAAACAACAGGGCTGAACTACAGACAGATACCAACTCAGGCAAACACAGAGCTTCACTAAAAAGTCAAAAGGTCCTCTTGGCTTACCAAAGAACATCAGTATCATGAACAACAGCAGTGGTTAACTAGTTACACATACTCATAATGTGTGATGAATAACTAGTTATGTGCAGGACTGCATAGAGAAAAGCTGAATTCCTGCATTGTTACTGGAGTAGTTTTAGCTACTTTCTATGACCAGATATTACCTTACTTAGGTCTAAAAATGATGGCTTCAGCAGGACCGCATTTTGGAGGAGAATGTTCCTTTTTTGGAACAAACATCCTGAAGTAACACAGCATTGCTCAGGAGGCATACATGGAGCAGGCTGAGAAGACTGCAGTGTAAATTACAAGAAATGAAACAATGTCTAAGTAACTTCAAATATTATGTGAACTACAGCTTGCAGAAAATTGCCAACATTTGCCCTACTCCACAGAGGTTACATGCGTATTAACAACACTAACTCCAAGATTATATCACATGCTCCCCTGTGTATAGCATGCCTATACTAATACTGGAATATTTCCCAAGGACAAAACATGCCCCTGTGTAAATACAGTACAACCCTAGTATTAATTCAGTGGCAGGGCTAAACTTCTGGCTAAATAATTCCACAGATGAGACACTAATTCAAAACAGAATTTGTTAGAGTGATGTCAGAAAGGGAGATTGCAGCAGTGAGAAGTGAATACAACACTTGTGATGTCACCAGGAAGTTAAATGCAGAGTCTGCAAAAATTCAGTGTACAAAAGAACTCAGTGTATCAAAGACTTAGACTACCACCTAGCTTGAGAAAAGAACACATATGACATTTTTAGCTCTGATTTTGTTATTTTCATCCATCAGTCCTAGAGTGTACAATAATTTATCTCAACTTTGGAATAGATTATTATATGACTGTGACTAGCATATGAATATGCATCAAATGCTAATAAGGATAATGAATACATTAGCTTTTCCTGATGCACAATATACCAACCATGAAAATATGGAATTCAGACTATGCTGTTTCATGAAAATGGTGAAAATCAGGTCAAAGAAGTCGTTGAATGACAACAGTTTATAGTTTTCCACAAAAGTAGTTGTTGCTGGATTAACAATGACATCCAGGATTTTTCCTTTATGTTTCACAAGAAGAACATGAATCAGTGATGTTTTAAGTGAAAAAAACATTAAAAAATTTATTACAGTCATACCATCCTGCAACCCTACTCTGAAATGAAACTGGAGAAGACCACAGTTTCTTTGAAGAATACGTTCCAGGCATTTAGGGGTGGGTTAGGAGGAACTTCAAAGGCTAACAGAGTCGAATATAAAGCATTCACTGAGCTCTGTCAGGACAGGTCTGGTTTTACACTTTAAAGGTAACTGACAAAGATTTTCCCTAAAAGATGAGGTTTATGACCTGTCGTATCACTTTAAGGCAAACAAGCTGCATTACCAGGCTTTGTTTTAATAATTGGCTTTAATGGTTTTATACTTTATACCTTTACTAAATTATCTTGTCAAAGGGCAGTTGCAACAACGAGTTTTCTAGCCATAAAAAGAGAAATCAGAAATTAATGAGATGCTGGGCAATCCGAGATCCCCCTGGTAGTAGTTCACAGTCTCTCTTCCAGAGAGTCCTGAGGAATCTCTTACTTCAGTAAACTGACACAAGATGCTGTTGCACTGCACTGGCAGAGAGAGTTGTGGGAACTGATAAAAGACAGTGCGGGAGGAAGAGGCTCTCAAAGAGCTGTAGCAAGGTTTCTGTCCTTTTCTTTAAAAAACAAACAAACCCCTTCAACTTTGTCTGTTCTCCATTATTTCACATATGTGAAATCTCATCAGTAATTCCCCCACAACATGAGTTGTATTGAAGCAACTTCTTTCACAGCCTCCCCTCTCCATACTAACATTATGTTAGCACTGCTGGCAGAAGGTTTTATTAGATACCAATTACGAGATGCTAAGCCAATACACAGAACAAGGAGCTTCAATCATTTTACTACTTCACCACTTGTGAGATGCTGCTTTAGCATTATTCACTGGCTTCTATTTTTGGGTTTGCTTTCACAAGTTTGTTTTTCCAAAGTCTTGGGAAACTACCATAGAAGATGGATGCCCTCAAGCTGGGGATACACCTGACCATATGGAAGATGCCCAGTGCTCCACTGATAACTACCGTAAGGGTGCTCTTAATGGTCACTTAAATTCCAGCAGGGAAGTGGCACACATTGGGGTTATCAGCCCAGAGATTACCTTGTTTCCTTCATACTGAAAGACAATTTTGACAACTGATTAATGTTTGGGGTTTTTTTTTAATTATATTTAATGTCAAGACTGAAGCTGCAATGCTTTTAAGGGGTAATAAGGCAACATGTATGCCCAACAGTGTTTCCCCACAACATGAACCCGCTGGACATGCATTCTTCTCATTCTTCTCCTCAAGAACCTATTAGTGTGAAGGATTCCCAAACAGAGGAGAAAAGAGTTTACACACTGCATCTCCTAGCATAGCACTTTTGTTTTATGTTAAACAAGTTGCAACAGACAGGACTCTGGCATATTCTCCTCTTGTTTTAGTGATATACTTCGGGAAAAGACTGCTTCATGCTTAAAAGTATTTATTTATGTTTCCAAAATTATGACCCAGTCATGATGTATTAAGTACCTTTCGTGCATGGATTTGTTATTGAGCTCCTTGGCTATTTTAACCCTGTGACTATCATCTTTTAGAAAAAGGCACTGCAGGCTTGTGGAGAAAGAGGCTTCCTTCCGGTGTATTTCACCTGCCCTACTCAGTACAACAACTGGAAAAAAGACAATTTTCAACTAAGAGGAGAGAACAGCAGGCTTCCCAGCAGCAGCCTCCAACTGCACTGCAATAATAATTGAGCTAGAGGAATCTTCAAGTGCCTAAACCGTGAATGCTCAAAACCTCAGCCTGATGCAATTCTTACCAGTCAGGCTGTGCTCCTGCTGATCACCCCAGCACATTTCCTGCTAGAGAAAGATACTGAGGCCAAGGGTAGAAAGGGAACGCCTCCACCTCAAGTATCAGAGTAACACAACCACTAAATAAACTCTGAATAAAGGAATGGAAAGAGTTATGTCTCCATGACAACAGGAAGGCATGTGCTTATATTAGTAAATCCCTGCTGACCTCTGCTGATCTTTCCCTATCCTGGTCAGTGTAAAGGATTAGTGAAAGGGTACACACTATGGCCTGTTCCCAGGATCCACACACCAGGAAGGAAGACTGGGCAGGCCTGAAAAGGGGCTTTCATGCTGTTCACCCTCTCTCTTCCCCAGCCTTGCTAACTTTGGAAGGATAGCATATCTGCTATGGAAGGTAATGGCAGAATAAAATCAAATCCTTCTTTAGGAAGTACCTTCAGTCTACTTGTCCAGGGAACGCACAAGGCCTTTTTACGTGGCTTTACGTATCCTACGGCTTTACAAGCTCCATTTCCTTCTTGACACAGAGAGATTACACCCTTTCTTCCCAGACTTGAGCAAAACACCTGCTCCTAGTGATATTAGCATCAGAAAACAAGACCCTGAATTTCTCTGAAACTACTGACAAGCTCATGAAATGTTAATAATTGGCACTGAATTTTCACCCAGCCAAAATATTCCATAACCTGTATTCCCTGTCCTGTTTAACATGGTAATGGGTATCTTTTGACACCTGCTTTAACAGTGGGCTTTTCTACTCAACATCAGAAAATTGGATGCAGGCATGAGAAACTTTCCAAAATACCAATGTTTGATCACAACTACAAAGCCCCCGAGTTGCAGCAGAGTCAAATTATCCCTCTCTACTTTTCCACAGCAACTATTTTATTTTTTTATTGTTGTGCAAACAGTATAAAAGGGAGAAATAGTACTTCAGTGAAAATGCAGGCTGAGATACTATCTGCTGGCTGAACCTAAACATCACCATTATCATCTCAGGTTAACAGTATATCAGATCTGACAATCTGTAAGGAAAGACATGACACTATGACAAAAGAAACCCCTCAAAATAAAGATTAGATAATCAAAAAGCAATGCTGGCAATCAGCAGGCAGTACCTCTAAGACAGTACTGAATAAATGGCCCAGCAAGATGCTAGGGTTCCTAGCAATGTCTATAGCATCTTTTAGAACAGTGATTTTTAAAAAGAGCCTTACTTTTCATGGCTTTGATATAACTTGTAGAGTTTTGGTAGATTAAGTGCACAAGCCCAGTATTTTAGCCAACTATCAGTTTGGATACTAATTCAAAAAACTCTAGTGAAGTCCCTGCACACGCTTCAGATTGCAGTTTTTCCCATCTAAAGTTTTAGATGGATATTGTGTGTTCATCACTTCCCAGCTTACTTCTTTCGTTGTTTGTCCTTGTTACTGGAGACCAACAATTTCCAGACCCCATTTGCGAGCTCGGTTTTTGATGTGACAGAATTTTTTCATGCCAGAGACACATACACAGTCTACTAGTGTAAAATACTTATAAAGAGTTTATGAAGGCCTAGACCACCAGACTTTCATTAAGACAGGCATAAGAAGATGTGGCTCAGTTTCCCCTTGTGAAATATACAGAATATTTACCCTCTCAAAGAAGCAGAATGCTGATTCCTGACTCCGTCCCACCCAGCTTGTCCAGTGAATTGTTGAACGGTGCCAAACAGTGGGCAGCAATTCATGGGGCTGAGCAGTGCCAGTATAATGGTCAGTGGCATTAACATCATTAATCAGAAATACCACTTCAGGGAATTAAACTTACTCTTAACACAGAACAAGTAGCCAGCTAGGTAGTTTTCATTATCTTTTCACTGTTTTAATGCAGATTTGAAGATGAAACTCCTATTATCATGCTTCTAGAATTTGGAGAAAGACAGGAGCTATAAATCCACGTTTTATGATAGTATCGCATGTATTGCCACAGTAACTCTTTGATCTTCTGTGCTTATGATACCCCAGTATTTTCCCTTGATAAACACTCCTCCAAGCTGACCTTCATGGTTTACACATTCTCTGATCTCTCAGCCATTTCCACAGATCAAACGCTGAGACAGGGGGTTTCCTGTGTATTCAGTTAACCAGATTGAGTCACAAGCTTTAATTTCCAATTCTTATTTAAATATACTGACAATCAACAAAACAGCTGAAAAGATTGCATTTTGTTTCCACATTTTGAAGCAAGAAAGATTTAAACTGTATGTAAGTCTGAGCTAATCTCAAGAGCTTGCATTAGAGCAGATAGCAAAGTGCCAGAAAAAAGGTTTGTCTGCACATGTTCTCTCTCAACAGGCGTCCAAAGCATTTTCCAGGCCAAAGGTATGTGAATTACTGTGCTCACTGCTGGCTAGAGTTGTGGGAACAGAATGAGTAGACACTCATTCTGCCCTCCAGAATCTCCTTTAGAACACAACAAATTAAGCTGAGAGCTATTCTGCCCATTACACAGACAGCAGCAGTAAAACTGGAGTCACATGCAGAGTCTGTACCACTGTCCCTCTGGAGCTTATTTTAAACAATTGGAGATAGTGTGGATCTGGCTACAGGATGGTCTTATGGTTACAGCTTGCAACAGGCCATCTGGATAATCAGAGTTTTCTCTAAAATTTTGAACAAATAACTTAGCCACTCTGTGCTTCAATGACATTTAGACTCAGCCAATTAGAAATAAAAAAAAATAGTCATATGCCACACAAGGGCAAGAAAAGACATTGCCTAATGGCCTTAAAATTCTACAAGTGGTGGTAAATACCATTATTCACTACAGCTAAAATCTGGCAGAATTCCCCTTGCAAAACAGGAGCAGGTGTAAAGACTATGGAAATTACCACTTCCCTTGAGCTTTGCTGGCTATATCAAGATGTGTCATCCACCTGCACTCCAACACAAAACAACATTCTCAGTAAGTCACTGTTCCAGAAAAGAGCTTTACCCAAGACTGAAAAGCAATGGTCAAACAGCACAAATCCCCAGAAACATGCTAGCTCTCTAGCAGCCGCATACTGAGCAATACCTCTCATATGCAATGGGCCTTCCTTTTGCACAATACAAAGCCACCATAATTGCTTCACACTCCAAACCAGTAGCTATGGTTACTTGATACAAAAGACAGTCCTGCTGCTTCCCTGTGGCCAGAGGAATTCCAGGCACTTGGAGCGAATGCACCAGACAAAGAAGCTGGTACAAGGAAGAGAGAAAAAAAAAAATCAGACAAAAATCAAAACATAACTTGACTTTCATATTCTGAGGTGAATAGCCTTTCATAGTCTGAGGTGATAAGAGCAAAGGAAATTTATGGAGGTTTCAGAGAGGGGGGAAAAGGAAAAGACTGTTGGGGAATCAAAGGAAAGGCTGAAAACTTTCTCCAACTCTCCAAAAGCACATAAACACCCGCTAGTGTGAGAAAATGCTAAATGCAGTGTTCAGCAGATAATAGCAGAAAAAAGGCACTTTGACTGTATTTTCTGCATGCTCTCCATATTTTACCTTGACTTCTTCATGTCATTGATCATTCCTGTCCTAGCTCAGTGGAAACCAAACAGGACTTTTACATATAGATACTGGCCTGGCATCATGGAGGAGAGGATTAGAAGGCTGGTTCAATCCAAATCATACTTTCCAGTAAAAGGTTGGACATGTTCCTGACATGACCTTATAATCCCTAGATAACTAAAACAGATGTCTAGGCCCAGCAGATCTCCAGGCACCCATTCCAGAAGAAACAGAGAAATCTGTTTTTCAGGGAGTGTAAGAAATTGTGTACATGGATGATTTTTGGAGCCCAAAGACATGTTCATGTGAACTTGAAGAATCCCACTATACTCAAGTATATTCTCTGGCTATAAAATAAGTTTTCAGTGTGGAAAAAAACAAAATAAAACACACACCCCCCATCAGTGTGATAGACTCTCTTGCACTTTCAGGATGGAACTGCTTTCTTCAAAATTTCTAAGTGGAATACTCATGTACTGTCTCCTTCTCCACATTTTGTACCAGAGGTACGTGTCATTTTAGCATATTAGTATACTCCCCTAGGTACAGTCCTTTTTTGCCTAGCTGTATTTCAAAAGCATATAGAACAGAAATAAAGTTGGGTTTCTTCTGTATGAGCACAACCATAAAATTCAGAACTTTTCAATGGAGAAAATGGTTACTATTATAGCTGAATACTTAATTATATGAAAGTGCACACACTTCTAGCTCTTGTGAATAAATGCACACATACATGTGCATACATAGAAAGACAAAAAGAGACAAGAAATAAATAGAATGAAAAACGTATCTAGAATGAAATGCCTGTTTATCTTCCAGACAAGAAGTTTTCAGGCTTCAGATCTAACTGTGAGAGTGACATTTTGTTCAGTTACCTTTGCAATACAAGGGCAGGTCACAGATTTGATCCAAAGTTACTGCATAGTAGCTGGGTAAGAATCAGGCACAGAAGACAAAAACTTACCCCAAAATAAGAGGAAAAGTGGCAGCAGGAGAGCAGCATTGTACGCTCTGGATGTAGTTTTCTTTAATTCCATGACAAGTCTAAGAGTGGCTGTTCTAAAAACCTCTGGGGACAGACAGTAGTTGGAAACTAGCAAATACCAGCTCTCTCCACATCACGGACTTTGGAGAATTCTCTCTACTACAGGCACTCGCTCCATGCCCCGCCGCACCGGGGACCAGCACTAACACCGTGGACAGAGTCCCTGTCCGCTCTCGAATGCTTCACTCATGCTCCCGGAACACAGAGAAAACGCTGCCTGGATCGCACGGATTGAACTGCGAGTGGGATTTACAGGCACAGCAGCTGGAGGGCTTACAGGTTGAAAAAAGCCTCGGCTCTCAGAGGTAGTGAGAAATTGAAGAACTGGGAGATTCACAGCTCAAGGCAAAAAGGAAAAAGGACCCTGTGTGGCTTTTTGCTTGCTGCTTTTTGGACTCCCCCTGTATAATGAAGAAAACAAACCTGGTGTCTCCTCCATAGCTGTGATAGGAGCTCAGAACAAGGCTTGGGGACTGAGGTGGCCGGGGGTCATTTCTAGGGTGCAGGCTTCTGTATCAGCTCATATTTACAAAGTCCAGATGAGGATCAATCACAATTTTCTGATAGATGCTGCTTTGTTCAAAGAGAAAATAAGACAAAAGACACAAAAAGCAGAATGTTAATCCCAAAGAGCAGAGTTAGTCCACATTAGTCTTTACTGATGTCTCTCATACATCATGAGATGTATGAGCCCACAAGACTTACAAACTCACAAAATGCACGTGAACCCCTTTTTCCCAATTAAGGAAGAGTTATAAAGACCAACAGGAGAGGTAACTGCATAACACAACCACCAAATCACATCACCACCTTCAGATGCATGTGTTTAGTTTTAGAAGTGGAAAAAATTATCAGCGTCCATTGTTTTATGAGAGTAACTGGAAAAAGACAGAGCCCACACTCAGCTGTGACCTACTAAGTACCTCCAAATCCACATCACAATTGGATTAAATTAACCGTAATGAGAATTACGTACATTCCCTCACCCTTCCACTGACAACTAAAAATAGAAGTCAGGTAAGATGCCATACAAATTCCTAGTTTAAACAAGACATATGCAAGATAGCAAGGAATTGGTGCAGATAGACCTAGGCTGCACACGATGAAAACAACAGCAGTCCTACAATGAGTAATTTATATTATCTAAGCATCCTTACAGAGCAGACAAAGGCTCATGGGCCATGTGCAGGGAAATGGGATATTTACTCTGTTGTTTTTACCTTCAGTGCAGAAAGCAGAACAGTCGCAGCAAGTGCGTTTTCACCACCAAAACATTGCAATTTAGGAACAAATGGTTCATCTCACTATCCTGCCTTGGAATGCTCCAAAGATGATATATCATGTGTTATCAACCTTATCTGGACCACCCTGCCCCCACTTTCATCTCTGATGTCTTCAGTCTGTTTTCTCAAGATCAGCCTCAGTATTAGTTTCTTGCCAGTTACCACAGCCATCTGGAACTCATTTCTGTCTCCTTAGATTCTTATTTTGCTGTCAGGGGACTTAACCAAGCACTGACATGTGCAGAATCTTTCTGCTCAGAAATTTTTTGCCTTACCTGCTTGAATTATCCTCCTAACAACTCACCTTTTCCAAATCAAAGCAAATACAAAATGAATCCATTGCATAATTAACACTGCAAGAAACCACCATTCTTCCTCGGCTGAATACAGCCACTTCTGTGCAATACTTCACAGCACTTGAAAAATAAATCTATCCATAGTAATTTATGGCTCATATGTCTACCTGAAGGACATGCTCAACTTTCATAAAACAGAATTAGTGTAACAAACCCTTGCACATAACAAAGTTGAGGTCCTCCCACAGAGGCTCAGGTCTCATGCAGCTCTGCTGCTGCTACTGTGCTGTGTGGCCTGTGGCACCTCATACCCTTGACAGAGACATTAGCTATGAAAGACTTGTTACACACTAGCTAGACTCAGAAAAGAGCAAAACAGTTTAGCAGAGTGTCCTGGTTTGAGGTTGAACAATTAAGAAGCTCCAGAGAGGAACATTCTTGGTATCTCAGTACGTTTGAGACAATGTCTCAAGCAGTAGCTTCTTGTGCTAGTGACCGTGTTTTACTCTGGAGTCTTCATTTGGTCTTTCTGTCAAGTTAACGTTGACAGGTTTGAACTGAACTTCTAACATGGCCAATATGTCAATAATACTACACATGCAGGAATGCTACAAACGGTACCTTTTTGAAGGTACCATTTCATGCATTTGTCACAACAGGGTTTGACTTGAGCAACCTGGGAAATGGCAGCAGTATATGGTTTTCAGCCAAAATCTTCCACAGACAAGAGGTGAGACTGCCATGCCTGTACTGCTGCCAGGATGCACATATTGTGAGTTCTGGAGTTGGAGCAGGTTATGAAACGTGCTCATTTGTTCTCTATGACCACTGTTAACTGTTAGCATATCCAAGTGGTCTGCCGGGACTTAAGGCTCATTTAGCGTCACTCAAAACCCAAGCTTACAAAACCCACATAAGTCAAGACATCCGACTTCCTTATAATAATCAAAATACCTTAATCCAGTGTCTACCTGTGAGGATATTAGAATTTAATTTTTCCAACATTCATGATGGCAATTTTATGTGACTTTGCCAGTGTAAATGGCAGACCATTTCTGTGCTATACCCTTGGGCATACAAAGCCAATGTGGGTATTAACCAGCTTAGTCCAATTAAAGGATCCTAATGCAACTCTGTTAAGGCCCTGATTTGTTAGGCTTGACTACATTTCCAAAGAAGGAGCACAACTGGGTGGATTTTTTTATCTAAAGCATAAGCTTCAAGTCCTTAGTCATCCTTGCTAAAGCCTTCCCCAAACTGGCCATGGTTTGTGCTACCTCCACATCACTGCAGTCCAACGTCAGTATAATCTGCTTTTTAACTTAGTATTAAAACTAGAGCCAAAGGACACAGCTGCTTTCGTCTGTGTAACACTCATTACAAGAGACTTAAGGACAGCATAACAGCAAGGCTTCTATTCTCAGCCGGTAGGCAGGAAACTTTGCAAGCCGGAAATGCATGCCATGAAAATGGGGCACCAGTAGGCAAGATGGATTAAGAGAAAAGGGCGAGAGTAGGTCTGAGGTACTCAGCAGGTCCTTTCTGTCCTCTTATTCTATACTTTTTTGTACAGTTTTCACAAAACAATCCTATAGATTTTTCTACAAACAGTTCAGAATGAACCGCGCAGCAAAGTACCTAAGAAAAACAGTCTGCGCTTTCCATTCAAAGAACAACGTATGCTTCCATGAGTTTCACATTCTTTCCTTACACAGGTCTTAAAATAATCCTAATATTACAGACTGGATACTAGAGTTTAGATGTGTGATATGGTGGCCAATATCACAGACAGAAGCTGGTAAGAATAAAGGCATTCCTACCTCCTCTCATATGCATGTATTGTACCTGCCTCAGAGGGGACAGCCTCACCTTCCCTCCTTACAGTTCTGGAACCTCACCACTGAATACAAGTCTACTTTTCTGAATTGAACAATGCAAGCTAACAGCATCAAAATCTTCTGTTTCTTTCCCCAGCTTCATCCTCTGAGGGTTATTAGGCACAACCATAAACAAAGGACCCCACGTTCACAGTGGCTGCAGACTCAGGAAGTTGAGCTGGTTAGGATACAAACTTCCAGTTCCACTCAAAAACAGTGTGAAAAAAATGATTGCTTCAGTACACTGTTCTGCTCTCAATCACTGCTGAAAAGTGCCAGGTATATTTTTTTAAAAGTTCAGGTTTTAGAATTTCAAGCCTATGGACTCACAGGCCAGTTCTGTAAATTGAAAAGTTCACATACAGTTTTATGATGTAATGCCTGAGGGTTCTCCGGGGTTCAATCTCTAACCCAAAACCTGCTGTTTCCTGTAGTAATCAGTTATTGCCCTTAACATGCATTGTCACAACTTTTCTTTCTGGCCACTAGATGTCCCTTCTGCACTGCAAAAAATCAAGCAAAGGCCATTGTGTGAAAACAGGAGTTAAGAAATTCATGTATCACCAGTGCTGCCAAACGAATGCAACTAGACACATCCTGAAATGCTGTAGGACTGTGCCAAGCTGCACACTGAGCCCTGTAAGACCTGCTGCAACATCCACACATCAGAAGAGCCAAGCAGTTTTGTTTGTAAGTCAAAACGTTAAAGTTGCTGTTAAAACTTGGCAAAATCACACAAAATCTCCAGTCTCAAGACTAATTGCACTTTTTAGACACAATAAATTTAGTTTCCTATCATTGCTAATCAATCAGAACTGCTGGCAAGTAAATCATGCTGCCTGATAAGACTATTGAGCATATGACACTGGTCAGTCCTAAGTAATGGCAATGACACAATAATTATGACAAGAAATAGCAGAAAAGTTGGTATTTCTTGCCGTGCAGGAACTTCACAGGGCAATATGATGTATGGTCAGAGTTCTGAGCCAGTCTCACTTTCCTGGAGAACAATAATCAATTTCAGATAAAACTGTAGTGTTGACAAAGAAGAAGGTTGGCAGTCCAGTAGGATAGAGGTGGAATGAACACTTATTCATGAGAATTTCATAGGAAGTATCTCTGTGGGTTAAGACTGAACATAGCATACACAGCCCATACACATAGGTTTGGGGTCTAACTCTTCCCATACATGCAGCCCTGAAAGCCTGGCCATCAGGCGCCATCCTGTGGCAACGGACTCACTCTTGTGATGCACCAGCGACCAGGCTCAAACGCATGATTTATGTCAGTCACACAGCTACAAACAGCCAACACAACCTCAGTGAAATCCTGCCTTACCTGAGCAACCGGGACAACACTATGTCCTCTTAAAATAATATCACTTCTACAGAGAAATGACACCTTAAGCAGAACTTTTTTCTAATCAGTATCACCAGCAATTTCTGGGAAGACTCCTGTATTTGCCTGCAGACTAGGGGAGGTCTAGGGTTAGGATTTGAGGGGACAAAATTGGAGCAGACTTGCCTGAAGTCAGAAATCACCTGCTTGCCTCACAATATTGGCTGCTTGTGCAGAGATCTTCATTACATGCCTTATTCCAAAAAAGAACAAATTGCAAGAACTGTAAGAAGGATATGCAATAAATGCATAGCACTTACAGCTTCCTCTCAAACATATAAGCCCATTTACAACATACACAGACTAGGCCGTAGTAAAGACAAAGCCATACTTCTGCCAAGTTATCTCTAAAGGAAGTTACAGCAGTCAGGCTCTAACCGTGGATGTACCCTTTGATCTATGTGAGACCCTGCTGGAGTGCTGCAGGTCAACCTTAAGCCACTTTGATCCTCCTCCACTGCTTACAGCTGCCTCGGTGGAGGTGAATCCCTTCCAAGGGGCCTCTTTTGGCAGATGGAAAGATGAGAATGTTGATCAGCTAACAGGAAGCAGCTAACAGTGTAAGAAAGGTCTCAGGCAAGATTTTCTGCAGTAAAAAGCTATAGCAGGAAGAAGGATGTGTCCAATACATTGCCTGGATCTAAGAGTGTTTTGAAGTTGTGTTGACTACTGTGAGGCCTTTTTTGCTGCTGTTTTGTCAAAATCATCCAACACGTAAATATCCCTTTTCACTACGACTATCACTGCTTAGAGGGAGCCTCTCAGGCCACTGGAGGGCAGTGCTGGGCAGTTTTCTGATCTACCAGCCTAAAAACAGCTTTGAAAGGCAACATTCTAAATTAGCATATGTTTGTTGCAAATGTCTGCATTACTGGCAACCCTGGAGTCATGCTGGTGCCTAGGGCGCTTAGCAGGCTTCAGGGGGAAAAGCTAAATGCTCAGCCAGCACCAAAGGAACCTACAATCAGAGCCAAAGTAAGGGAGCTATGCCCTGCAGCAGTGCCTGGGTGAAAGGAACCTTGTAATGCAAAAGTTTGCACTAAGTGAAAGCCAAACATGGGGGTGGGGAATTTTGGAAAAGTCCCCAGCTGGACCTGCAAAACAAACACAACTAGCTGCACCATGTGAGCTGTGTGTTCTGAGGCAGAGTCTGTCCTCAAAGTCCTGTATACGACATCTATCTCTGTCATGGAATTGACACCTTTGAATAGTGCATAAATCAGCAAGCTCATTTTCCTTCCAGGTGTAATCTCTGTTTTCTCTCACAGTCTTCATGCACAGTCTGGTCTGTAATGAGGCCTCTGGGAAAAACTGGACATTCTTACCACAGTAGGTGGCAGGAAGTAAAATGGATGCAGCCCAAGGATGTGCCTTGGATTGAGGACTGAGGAATGAGTAACTTTCTCCAAGAAACCAAAGACACCGGTGTTGCCTTTGCGCATTTGCACCTTAATGAACACTCCATTCAAAAGATACTCTTATTACCTCCAAATCTAATCCAGGTAACTAAACAGACACATCTACCAACATGAAGACAAGGCACAACTGTACAGAAATAGCCCTTTTTTCAATTTCCTGACTCAGTAGCTGGGGATATTTTCCAGCTACTTTCAGTATCTTAGGCTTGCACACTCATGACTTTCTAGGCCATGTTTCACATCAATATTAGCATAACCACTGACTGTGCCACTGTGACACAGAGTGGCAAACACCTCTGAAGTTAACTTCTGTCCTAAGAATATTTCACAGACTGAAACTCCCACGTATGTCAATTGTTTCTTCTTCACAGATGCCCCAGAATAATGGCCTTACCTAAACTGGGTGTGCAAAAGTTGCTGGATCTGCTATCGCTGGATGACAGGGTCTGGCAACCTTGCAAGGATTGCTGCAGCACACACTGGCGTATGGGCAGACATTTCATTTTGCTGAGATGCTAAATCCTGATGCTTCCATCACCATCCATTTGTCAGATTCCTTAACAAGCCTTTAAGTACAACAAATACAGATCTTTACATAATTGTTAACAGCATTCAAGCTTGTTCTCATGGTCTTCAAATGGTGCTTCATCCCAGTGTCAATAACACTGAATTTGTTTCATAATTAGGAAGTGAATAATTAACTTGTCACCACACTGGCAATAATTCTTCCAGACCTGCTCTGTACGTGTAGACCCCTCTTCAAGAAAAGAAAATACCATGTAAGCCATCAAATTTAACTTAATAAGCATATATACTTGTAATCCTGACTGTTTCCTTCTGGCATAGAAAAGTTTTGATGATTACCAACTATATTACTACTACTTTGGCAGCACCACCAGATCAGAACAATCTGAGCTGAGAGACAATCCCACATTTAGTTAATGCTCTCGTTCTCTATTAGTACTGCTGCGTTACTGCAAACTAAAATCAAGGGATAGGGACCTATATAATTAGATGTTATGGAAATATACATTCTCTGCCAAAGACAGCTCAATATCAGGTTAATTGTACCAATATTCTAAGCATTTTCCTGACTTCATAATAGTGATGATTTATGAGTGATCAGTTACAGGTCTTAAGATATCAGTAATCACAAATAAAATTTTATTTCAAAGACATGGTAAAAAATAAACTCAAAAGATATGCCCACCTTAATTCTATGATCCTTGCAGACTTAAATCAGGCCTAATCTCCCATGTCTGCTTCTGAAAAATATCCTCATTTGCTTCTAACTGCATAACTGGACTAGAGATGAGGGTAGGCAGAGTTTTTCAGGGCTTCAGCACTTCTCTCTGCCCTGAGGGAAGCTCTCGTTTGTTCCACTCCTCTTAGGGAGCATGGTTCATGCACATTTTCTACTTCATGTCTTGCAACAGCAGGCAAACCAAGCTCCTGCTGAGCTTCTGCGAAAGGTGATATTGATCTGCACCACAAGTGTTTGAATCTTTAGCTCTGCTAACTGGTGTGCTGAATGTGCACAGGAGTTCATCAATATGTCTGAAACAAAATCTGCTTGATGGACTCTGAAAAAAAGAAAAATGAAACTTTTATAGCATGCTGAATTAAAATGCAGTCTATAATCTTGATTTATAATCAAGAAGTCCAACTATGATATCATCAACTTTCATATACATAATACATCGCATTGCAGAAGGTCCATATGGCTTTCTTGCTACAGTGGGCAAAAGGTGATGCAATACCCAAGCCTGGCTGCGCACTGCATCAGCTGTGATGACAACACAGTGAATCAACGGGAATGGTGCAGTTCCAGGTGTTTGACTGTGCACTTTACTATATGGAATATTTTGAAGCCAAGGGCCTCTGTCACTCATGCTGGAATTCAAGAGCAATCAGTCCTGTGACTGCACTGCCAAAGGCCTCAGGTATGGGAAGATGAAGCAGCAGCAAAGTCTGAAGCAGAAGAGTCCATATTTGCACAAGTACTAAAAAATTTACACATAGGGAACTCTACTAAACTTTTCCAACCTCCTTCTGAACATAATTATAGGGATAGAGCACTGGTTGATCCTGGTAAAAGCACAATAGTAGCTTCATCAGGATTACAATTGTTTCAGTAAGAGCAAGAATAAACATCTTTCGCTGATGAGAGACATATAAGGCTTCTTAGGAGGTTGTATACAAAATATTCAAGTGGATGACTCTAGAAACTTACCAAGAACTATGGGAAGAAACATAGAAAGAATTCTAACACTTTAAATCAGATGTCTAATGCCAATCCAGCCTTGCCATTCACCAGTTATACATATCATTTCTGGACAGAGACAGGATAATCAACACCTTACCGAAACACTATCCATTTTATCCCTGAGAAACTCCATTGGAACTAAGTCACCCCTATATATATCCCAGTAAGAAGCAGCATCTTGTATTTTTAAAGAATTTTTCCACATCACAGACAGTTTGTCAGCATCATTTATTATGCTTGAATGCTTTATGAGACAGAAGTCACAAACCTGACAATTTAATTCTCATTTGGTTTGGAAGTGACTTCATATGCCAGCCTAGCTATACTATCTGGGCAAATTATGAAACTTTCTGCTCCAACTCAGCTTTAGGTCATCCTCTTTCTATTACAGGACATAAGAAAAATTTCTTTTCCTGTATCTGTGACCAGAAGGCAAGCCAAAGTATGGATGGCTGAGCTTCCTGTAATAGTAGAAGAGTTGCAGAAATTTAATTTCACTCCACAGTGTATGAACCAATCTCTGGATCTTTAGCTTTGCTAACCTGTACATTCAGTCAGTCACAGATGTTTTATGAGGGCCTATCAGTGCTTTAAAAAAAAAAAAACAAAACAAAAACTTTGAAGATTTAAATTCCATTTGATCCTAAATCCTTTTTAAAGCATGACTCCAAACCAAGGGACTTTGCATATTTCTGCTAGTCTCGTTTCCCAGAAGGTCAGCAGGGCAACCACTCTGGAAGAAAAATGGAATTCGAGAAGCAAGGAGAAAATCTCTTTAGATGTGTGTGTTCTGAGAAAATGACAAATCACTGTCACTTCTACTATATGAGACTAAATGAAAATTTCTTCAGTTCCATTTGTACTTCTTTGTAAAGCATGCTGAAACATAGGTTCCCTTTGCTTCTGCATTTCCTTTGATTCAGGCCAGACAATGTAACATGGAGATTAATCACCACACAGCATCCAGTATTTCTGAGATTTCACAGCTTCATTTCACTTAGAAAGGTAAAAGGTGAACCTGCAATACTGTTGACTGTATGGGCTGTTGTAACATTTCCTCTTAGAACTTGGGCAGTCATACTGCCATTGCGCTGACATCTTGATTGAGCTAATGATTACTTTGAATTATTCTTTGTTAGTCAGAGTTAACCCTAAGTAGCCTTCAAGACTGCACACTACATGTGGATGATCCAGCACCTCTTATTATAGCAACCAACACTCTGGAGTTCATGAATGAGAAAACAAGAGCAACCAAAACGCACGGGAGAAAGCCAGGAATGTCAACACATTGTTTTTCTACCTTGAAACAGTTTCTTCCATTCAGTAAGAGGTTATGTCCTTCAGACATGATTTTAAAATATTGAATCCACTCCTGGCTATTAATTTCAACACTGATATATACTTAACTCCAATTGCCTTATTTCCCCTCAGTACCTTAACCCTATTGGCAATTTCTGTCAAAATAATGAACCTGACACTTTGTATTCCCACCACCAAATATCCACTAGACTTAACAATGGAATCAAAGCCACAGATCATCCTCTTTCCGTGACTTTAAAGCTCATAATCCTTCATTAAATTAGCCAGTAAGGACAGTGATTTGCTGATTCTGCCCAGCAGAGGACTTGATCTCTTGTCTTTTTCTATTGCTTTGCAGAAATGGTACTTCAATTATGAGCACATCCTTGTAGGCTGATAGAATCTCACTGTTAGGTCAGAAGAGGTTCCTACAATTTAGGAACCAAATAACTTACTTGGGCAGTAGCAGACAAGAATTGCCACGGCAGCGATGTACACAATGCTTCCGAACTCATCCATCCACCTTCAGCTGAAACTGAGCTTCCAGGGGTGAAATAAGGTCAAAAGAAAGTAAAGAGTGTAATGGAATCTCTCCGACAGTAAGCCAGGTGTCAGGCACCCGATCCACAGAGCCTGACCAAGGACAAAACGGTCATTCTCTGTTAGCTTTGGTGGGATGTTGGGAATTTTGAGCAGATGTTAATAGGATGAATACATACTAGTTGTACAGCCTCAGAATGATAATGCCTCTAAATACCAAAAGCATATTGATCTCCTGAAGTGCATAGTCAGAACATCTAATGGCTCTAGAGAGAGCAGGGAAACACTCAAAAGGGGAAAAAAAGAAAAAGAAAAAGAGAAGATGCTTTAGATTCGAGAGTTTTATCAGTTAAAAAAGCCTCAGGGCACACAGGGAATGTTAAAATGCTACTGCACATACGGACACATACTGAGGGCTGCCAAGAATGTGCACTTTCTGCATAAGAATGGAAGAATGAATTTACAGAAGTTGTATGATTATAACAGGTGTAAACCACTTCTAAGTAGAAGTGGTTTAGACCTGTTTTAATTAGGATGTTAGAACCAGGAAGAACCTAAAGAGGAAAACAAATCCTTACTGCACTGTTCTGGTGGATCAAAACTGTGGGAAAAGAAAAGCTAACACCAGTGACGCAGAGAATGCAGATACTGTTCAAAAGAAATTCAAAGGGAAATTCTTTCTATTTTAATTACTGCAACTGTTATTAGTAATGCACATCAGGCTTTTGCTCTAAAAGTAAATCTAATTTCTAACCTGCAGTATTTTTTTAAAGTGTGAGACATTTGAAAGGTCCTTTTTAAACAAGGGCTGTGTAACTGGGAGATTCAATTCATTCTCTTTGCTTTGATATCAATTTAGTTCAGGACCATACACACCATCAAAAGCAAAATGTTATCCTTCACTCTGCGCTAGAGGGCCAAGTGGTCCAATGGCATACGCTTTCTGCTCCATGGTACTGATCCAGTGTTTTCACCATCTCACAAAAGCAGGTAACTCTTTGAAGGAAGACAAGACTCCAGGGCAACAGGACTGCAAATTATCAGGTTGCTCAGAGGTGGTTTGTTTTGGTTTTTTTTTAGGTACAAATTGGACTAAGTTACACTAACAGAAAGATCATTGTAAAGTTCACTCTCAGCAGTGCCACCATAGCAGCATAATTCTATGAACTCTGGTCAGCAGTATTATATATCCACTGAACCACTGAGGACATTAAGCAAACACACTAAAGAGATGAGAAAAGATTCCAGTTGTCCTGAGCTTCCCACTCTCTGACCACAAAACCGCACTCTCACATCAAATGGGGAATGAAACTCAAGGGACATTTCAATCCTACACCCCTGCTCTAATTAATAATCCTACTTTATCAATATTTGATGCAGCTGTTATTGTGTCTCCTCTGACCATTACACTTTTCATATAATGCTCTGAATTATGCTGCTTTATAGCAATGTAACAGCACTGTACTCCTTTCAAGGTAATACAAATAGTAAAACATGGCACCTCCTTTCCTAACACATTGCCTTTCCAGAAGACCCTGCTTCAGGATGAGCTTATGAGATCAGCAGCTATAGCATATAGGTAACAATTTATGTAAAATGATATACTGACTCAGCACTAAATGACCCCTCCCCTTTGTGGCCCACTATACCACCATTTTATGAAAAAGTAAATATATTCATATCCTGAAAACCAAACCAAAACATACATAAGGTTGAGCACAACAGAGAACAGTCACTGTTTATACTGGCATAGAGAATCACAGTTAATAAGGCACAAAAGCAATTATGACAAGAAAAACTTACAATATTTGCAAACTAAAGTGCCGAGAAGGAGCATATAGACTACCCTGTGCTAAACATAACAGAAATGCCCATCCCTCACCACAAAACCTTCATTCATGTCACACAAACTCACTTAGATGAGCACATGATTAGGTATGCTGTTGTGGTTGCACTTCCACAGGGTTAAGAGGTTACTGCTGCTACCCAATTACTCATCAGCACAGTTCCACAAGAGAGTACTCCCCCTCTGCTTTGCATGCGTAACTGCAAATGCAATAACTCCCAAAACAGATGTTGTTAACATGATCAAGAACATTAACTCAGCAATTGCAAGTGCTTAAACTAACGTGAATTGCTTAGGTAAAATGCAGCTCAAGAACAATTACATGCAGCTACATGAAAAGTAAAACACTCCACAGTCCACATCACACTCTTTAAGGATCCTCTTTGGAAAACAGAATACATGCTCATAATTCTCCATCAGTGCAGAATCATTAAGATTAGTCCCTGCTGCTGAAGAACTGAGACACAGGGAAAGGCAGTGCAAATTCATGTATAGAGAAAGGGCCTTTTCTGCACATTCTTCAGTCTTTCAGTTTCTGAACACTGTACCTTTCATCTGCAAGAGACCTTATTTAAAAACAAACACAAAAAGTAAGAGAGTAAGAGAAAAACAAACATTTAAGAGAAAAATAACCTGCTGACAGAAGAGAAGCACTAAGCCTGTGCATTTTCTTGGTGCTACCCAGGTTGTTTCTCTACAGGACAACCATTTACAAAGAAGAGGTAGGGGGTGAAGTATGGCAACATATTGGGAGGCTTACACTTTCTTGCCAGATTGCACATTTTCCCAATTCCAGGCTTTTACTGCATGCCAGTGTTAGCATCATAATATGCAAGTACCAACTCATGGAGAAATACAACAAGGGAGCAGAGAAGCAGATTAATTCATCCCAGTTCAAAGGTGGGGCAATAGTGGCTTCCCTGCCTGAAAAGCAATACCACGGCAGTTCCTGTTTGGGGGGGGGGGGG
>VZSZ01001857.1:656441-676129 GCA_013398815.1 Ibidorhyncha struthersii
TTCCCGGCCTGAAAACCAAACCCCCGGCCGTCCCTGTTTGGGGGGGGGGGGAGGAAAGAAGTACTTAAGAGTCACCCCCAACCTTCAGTCACTAAAGATTAATCATAGAAGTGTAGCGCTCTTCTTCCCTAGCTCCCTAAGGTAGTATCAGGACTACAGACTACAATTTGGTCTCCCCGTAGTGAGCGGGGAAAGGTAAGAAAAAGGTGAGGACGAAGGAAAAAAAACAGTCAAAACCAGGTTTCAGACTCCATATAGTTAGATATATTATTTATTTATTTGTGTGTTTGAGGAGGCCAACCAGTTCTTCCATTCAGAGTGTACAAACCTGTAATTTCAGCACCTGGAAGCGAGCTCCCAAAGTTCCAACTCCAGCCAGGATTTCCTACGCGCACATTCTGCATGGAGCCCAGCAGAGACAGAATTTCTGTGAACAGCTAGGGAAAGGGTTGAGGAGCACAGAAAGTCACATCAAAGAGCTTTTCACAGCTTTAGCTTGTGGAACATAAAGCAGAGATATTAAAATGGGAAGATTAAAAGAAAAGCAACAAAGAAATGTTGAGGTATTCATGGGAAAACAGGTAGAAGGCAAAGTGCCAAAAGTAGCCAGAGAGATTTCCAGTTACTATGTGTCTTCTACACTTATCATCTGACTTAAGGCCCAGTGAAGTAATTAAAGACAGTTAGCAATCACAGTAAGCTTTGGTTCCGGCCCACAGAGAGCATGCTGCTAGGAAGCTCAGTCCTTTCACAATTCAGCAGATTGTGATGGCCATAACATTGCCAAAGGTCAGAAAAACTATGGAGGGAGGGAGCAAGTCCTGAATAACATCTGTCCAATGAGTTAAAAACACTAGATGATGCAAGCTTTGAGGGAACTTTTATGTCATCTGATCTGTCTTTGGAGATAAGAAAAGATGGGGTTGCATTTTATTTCTTCACAGCAATGATACAAGCACAGAACAGCAAACAGATGGAGGTGTCATAAGCGAAGTGTGAAAAAGAAAAAAAAAAGAATAGTGAGAGTCCCTCTGCTGGAGATTATCATGCTGTGAAATCCTGTTTGTAATGACCTGTCAGAAAAATGCCTCACTTACTACAGGTTGGGATAAGCAGTGGGATAAGCATAGGTACTTAACCTCAGAGACAGAAGGTCCCCAAGGATGGACTGGTTATCCACACCATAAAGCAGGGCAGGTCATAGAACTGGGCAGGCCGACGACTGCATGCAGCACAAGAGCAGCCTGTATACCAGACTGATGGCTTGGTGGTGTAAATCAACCCTAGCATGATACTGTTTACAGGAGGATTCATGCAAATTCTGAGTAGTAGACCTCTTGAGAAGTGTCAAGTGACACAGTAATGCTTTTGGTTGTTTGTTTCCACCCACAAGTAGGGGGAAAAAAAAAGGTGGAAAGTACAGAATACAAAACATCCCATAAGTGGAAGGAATTAAATGTTATCAACATACAATGGAAAAGGCTTTATGTGGACTATCGAGGACTGTGTATCCCCATCACAAAACACAAACTGGTTTAACTGAGCAGTATGGATTTTGAGGGGCACGCTGTTTTATCTATAGAAAGGTTTGGAGATGTTACAATTTAGTCTTTTTGCAAGGAGTTCCTTTATTAAAATTGCTGTAAATGGTAACTTGTTCAAGTAAAGAAGAGGCTCTTTCTCCCATGAGCTGTAATAGGACATTAGTTTTCAATTCTGTTTTTGAAGGATGTTTCAGATATTGATTTCTACCTCATGCTCAACATAAGTTATGTTTTCTTCACAGTTCTGGTACTCAGAGCAGAGAGAAGCAGAATTTTCCTGAATACCTTCCTGAATCTCTAAACAGATCTTTTTTAACACAATGTTCTCTGAACATATCTTCCCAATACTTCTCCATCCCATAACCCAGCAGCCATAACAAACCAAAGTATTTGGCAATACTGAATTGCCCAAAGAAATATGAGCCTTCTTTCTGTTCATAGGTCTCCCTCAGGGCCCTGAGTGGGTTGCAATAGCACAGTCGCTCTAAATAGCTTGTATCCAAACACTCTGCTTGATGGAGATAAAATATATAAAATGTTACACAAAAAGGCCCAGGGCACCTAAGAAACACTTTCCACATACAGCTCATTATAGCACTGGAAGTACTGGAAATACTATCACATGATCCAGTCACAAACTATTGCTCTAAAGAAAAGAAATCCAGAACAGAATGGAACAGTGAGAAAGTTCAAGATGTAAGACTAACTTTTTTTCCCCCCTTTTTATTCCATGCATAAGCCAGTCCTTGTTGTAGATCTGTATGAGAAAATGGATGTTATACACACTCATTTGCTACGCAGATACCATTCCTAGGAAGTGTGCCAGTCTAGGCAATTCAGTGCAGAGGTTTTTGATTGTTACTGTGAGAGCTGTATGCTTCAAGAGGAAAACAAGTTAGGTTTTTTTTCCTTTGAAAAAGCTATACATTACACAGATGTTGCTAACAAGAGGAAGCGAGTATCTGCAGAACACACTATTTTCTAATATCAACTGCAAATTAATTAGACTTTGTTATATAGTTATACTTTTTCTAATATAATACTAATCCTGACAATCAGTTAGTACTGATTAGCATATTGGTAGCCGTTCTCAATAGCTTCTGATGGATCAAGCTGTGGTCCCCACTGTTTAAACAAACTATAGAAAAAGGCAAAGCAGAAGCACAGACAAGGTAAACACCATCTCTGGCTAACCAAGTAATTTAAATATGTGAAAGTAAGTGTGGCTTTATAGTCCTTTAATTATGTATTGCATCTGAATTATGTATGGAACAGAGGGAACACAGGAATTCTGGTGGAAAGAAGCAGCACTGTGCAATAGTATTTCCTCATCCAGGATAAGACATGAATGTGCCCTACAACAGGTTTGCTCCAGTTTAATGGAATCCTGTAATTCCTGGAGAATCTGCACACCAAATCTCACTGCAAGAAGCTGTCCCACGTGCCTAAGAAGTTCCCTGTAGCCCCCTCAGAAGAATACATTTACATTGCTGGTGAGCAAAAACTTTCTCCTATATCCTGCTGTACTCAGCCCAAATACTGTTCAAGAATAACATGATACACAGTAGGTACTTTACACCTATAAGCCCTACCTGATTTAATGTGAAGTGTATGCATACAGAATATACATCATGCCTTATGCTTTTCATATTAGTCAGTGGTTTTGTAATGTGTGGCCAGTCCTAGAACTGTTCAGATTATTCTGGGACTTTATCTAATCAGCAATTTTACTGTTCTGTTGAAAACCATGACTGGTTTTGCTACTCTAATTCAATATTTACACCTCCACCATTTTTGTGAGGGACAGAAATGAATCAACTCTTATAATGTCATATAATCTAGCTGCAATGTCACTTGGAAACAAAAGTCAACTTTTTTTTTAGTGTTGTCACGCTACAACTATGCATATAGTGGTGACAACACCTACGTTATATCAAATTCTGCCACTGCTACCTATAGTGGATTTATAATAAATGTATACATATACAAATGATCCATTAGTATAACGACCCCTGTGTTATATCCTTAATTCCTTTCTCTTCTTTCCATTTGCTTTTGGTTTCTATTTTATGTTCTTCAGTTTAAACACACAGTTGTGTATTATACATAAAGACTTTTTAGCGAAGTGGTAGTAGATAAATGATTAATCCTCTGAGACAGTTTTACAGGTTGGTCTGTCCTTATCCATTTCAATAGTCAGACATAAACAAGAAACATTCTTCCACCTCCACCTCACTACCTCTTTAGATTGGGTCTGTACCTTGCACTGGGCAAAATACCAAACACTGCTCCCCAAAGCTAAGTTTCAAGCAGAAAACAGTAGCTGTCAACTTCAGATACAGAGTCACATGAAGGCTGATGTCTGTTTTGTGCTGGGAAAACTTCTGAAACTCCAGGTCTAATTTTGCATAAAGAATATTTGTGCTTTTGTCTTTCCCTTAGGCACAATGACCTTCCCTTGAAACAGTGACAATGTTGGCCTGCTGATTAGCAGTGCAGCTTTGCAGCCAGACCTCCTCCGGATGGGCCCAATGATAGGCAGTGAAATCTAACTGCCACTTGGTGGCAGAGGTTAGATACCATAATTACATTTCTGGTTCCCAAGAATGTATCATGCATGCTTATTCTCTGCCCAAGGTGACTCTCAAGATTATTTCTTGCCTCCTCATTAATTACTATACATATTTATAGACAAATTAAAGATTCAAACATAAACATTTATTCAATTAATCGCTTTGAGTTCTATTAGAATAAACAGTATCAAATCACTTCATTAGCTCGGGGGTTTGTGACAATTTAACACATTAATTTTCTGTTTCCTCTCTGTGCTATCATGCCTCACACAAGAGTTAAAACATCAAACATTACCAGCTGTCTTTGTAACAGAAAGAGCGTAAGAAGTTCTGAACCATCAAACTATTTGCTTCAACTCACAATGAACAGAAAATGGATTTGCTGCAATAATCAAATTAGGCTTGCTTCTAAACCACTCTTCCAAAGACATTGTGTCTAATCTTTAAGTCTTTAGCTGATAATTCAATTACTAGCTTATTGAGAGCAACAATAAACAGAGTATATGTTACTCACTTACTGCGATTTGGTTCACAACAAGAATAAACAATATTCTACAAACAGACGCTTCTGAATGTCTGCTTCATGAGATCTTGCTTATCATTCCACATCTGAGGAAGCGGCATATTTTATTCCTTAAAGATGCTGCAACAGCTCTGATTCTGTGGCCACAACCTTCCATCCCATGAGAGGGGCAGCCCCATGACTTCATCAGCTATGCCCAACACAGGAGCAAGCTGCAAGGTCTAGCCACAAGAAAAATCTTTTAAGTCAAGCCAAGGGGACTTACGCAGATTGCATCTACGCTCTCCACTTCTTGTTTCACAGGCTTTAAAATCTTCATGACGTTGCGAACCCCATAAATACATACAGCAATAACTATTCATTTGATCTATAAGTAAATTAAAGGGAACTGACAATTTTACATTTGCAGGACTTTTACAGAAGGATTAAGCTGAACACTGTGAGCTAAATTGATGCCTAACCTTGGACATACAGACTCTTTCTGCTCCCTATGAATTTGGTCCCCAGCCTTTACTCCTCTCTACCCAAGTCTCCAACTCCATAATGCCATTCAGAGTAAGTTACACACAAAGTGGCAGAACATCACTGCTGACATGCTCCAAGACAGAATGCTTCCAATTATACAATAGTTAGTAAAGCAGGATTAGGAAAAAGGCTCTTTAAGGACAAGTAACTTTTATCAACTGTTTTTTTCTGACAGGAAACTTTGGACACACTGTACAAGTTTAAGTTCAGGACAGAGTTTATAAACCACAGGCATTTAACCTCAGTAATAAATCACAAACCTCCGAATAATGGTAATTTCACCTAATAATAACCGTTTGTTTTGTCCACACAAGAAAACTCTAGTCTAGAAGCACTGACATAATTAAAGATCATCTTAGTATAAACCATTTCATAAAACTTCAATTAACTGAAATTCATCTAGCCAATTTACCAGGTTAGACCAGCTGTCTCCATGTACAGCAGCTGCACTTCATCAAATAGGAGTGCTCTATTTACAAAGTATGCATTTATCCAAATATTGTGGACCTCTTCTGACACTCTAAATGAAGACAGAGAGTAAGCATAAATACACCGAGATGTTTTGGTAGTTGTAACTTTCAGGATCTAGAATAATTATTACCGCTTAACTGCTACTGAAGATTTGTTAACTTTCCATGAAGAAACAAACAGGGGTTAAAATCAGAGCAGGCAGTAACTGTGTATGTGAAAGAGAGAAACTAACTATTTAACATAATTTACAAATTCTCAACAGAAGTAGTCACTTCAGAGACAGAATATACTATCTACCAAACTTCCATTAATTCAGAACTGTGTCACTTAGAATACTATTTTTTCATCTATTGCATTAATATTTTCCAAACCCAACTCACAGCTGTTAGAATTGTGAAATCTTCATTTGCCTCTTATTTCAGCATAGGTAAGGAGTTACCATAACTGATATCTCTCTATTATATCTAGACCTATTTATATTTGAGTTTCCGATTCCATAGGTGTACTTCTCTATTTCCTGAAACATGTCTAGTTCTAGAATTGTACATTGCATATTTGGTGCCTCAAGTGCTTCATGAGTTAGATGGAAAGTGCACCTTTCTCTTTTGCCTCATTTACTGGGCACGAGGCCTGAAAAAATACAAATGTACAAAGGTAATAAGATAAACCTGGGATTTGCCAAATTCCTGCAAATCATTCTTTTGGAAAAGTTCAGGTAAGAACAAAAATTTGCATGCAGGACTTCATAGGAAGCAAATGTTTTACAGTGTTTATTAACTATTTTTATGACTCTCAGCATTGGGGTATCCAAGCTCTTAAGTAACAATGACAACAGCATTGACCTCTGCATCCATCCAATGATCCAGAAAAACTGGCCATCTGTCAATCTTTCTTTATCAGTTGTTCCAGCTTCTTCCTATAACAGATCTATATCTCCACAAAATTTTGGGAAGATCCCTGTATTTTCAGATCACACAAATCTCACCACGTCAGCCAAACCCCTTTTCCAGTCTGTGCCACACCATTCATGAACCCCCTTATAATGGAGTACAGCTTAATTCTGCCCTCAGTATTCCAGTCTTGCATTCATGCAGTTTGGACCATTTCCTTTATTCAAATCCTGTAGACTCTTCTGCTTTTCAAGTATTTCAGCACTTAAGCTTTGCTAATGCATCTTTTTATTTGCAATTCTCATGTTTTTGCTTGACTAGACACATGCAGCATGCAACACAGCTTTAGAAAAAAAGCACGTAAATATCCTTAGAATGGCTCAACTAGAATAGCATAACAGACAGCATGTGGCCCTGGAACAGAGGCCGTGCTCATTGTAATGCTACCTGCTGAGCACAGCCACCAGCATTCAGAGCATTATAAAAAGGGCATTACTGTAACAATGACAAAGACAGTGAGCGCTACTTGCATAGTGTTTAATGAGCAGCACAGACCATGGCATTTGGAGACAGACAATTTAGGTTTGTTTGTTGTTTGTTTTTTTTAACCCCAAATTTCCATCACCTTTCAAATAATAAAGTGCCTGAATTAATCAGAGTGTCAGTTCTGAGAAAGCAGCATATATGATTTCATGCCCTTTTGCAAAAGCCACACATGGATGTATTTCAAGGCCAGCATGACAAGTCTTCTGCAAAGAAAGAAATTTGAGAATATCACACTACACTTGCTTAAAAATCATTTTGCCTTTACAGGATCTGAACTATAATTAAAATGCTGATGCCCTGTTATAATAGAGACAGAAGCAGAATTACAAAGAAATAAGAGAATAATTTTCAGAATAGGGCATTACTCACAAACTGAAGGAACAGGTCACAATCGACAAACTTGTGGTATCAGTTCTTTCCAAGTTTTAGACTTCTGCAAAAGCAAAATAGAAGAGCCAACAAATAAAAATATTTATGAATTAAAAAAAAAAAAAAGAAAACCAACATCCCATGCTAGGTACCTATACTCTTCCCCTTTAAATTTTCGACAACACATTGTTTTTGTAACTGCCAATTCTGTGACCTTGCTGGAAGTCACCAAGCCAGAGATCAATTAGTGAGTACAGAATAGAGAAGCAGTTGACTGCATTCTGCCTGTCCCTTGGGAAAAGCAGCTGTGCTTCAGGGTACAAGCAGCATAAGCCTGGAAGATTTTTATCCAGGGGGAGTGCTGACACACAGGTTGGTTACTAACTGCAAGATGCACAATGCAGCAGAACTGAAAGGAAACAGGAAAACCTCGTTTTTCCTTTGACTTCCACATTTAAAATTTTCCAGTAATTTAAAAACATTTTAATTTTGCACACAGTGAAACCTTATTACACTAAGTGATCTCTACAACAAATACACCATGCCGGCTTCAAACACAAATTACGAATGTTCGTTAGTACTCTTCCTACTGAAGTGAGCCATACAAAACTACCCTGTAAAAATACTGCATACTCTTCACATATCCCATTTAATCACTTATCAAAGTTGGGAAAAGTTTATCTGTAAAGATTAATTGGGAATATGTAAAATAAATGAAAAGAAATCTTCACTGAATCTCAGAAAAGGTTTCCTGGCTTTTATTAGCAAAGGAAAAGAAACATCATCAGTAACGTTTAAGCACAATCAAAACACCTACCATCTTCAACATACCTTAGAAAAGCATGTTGCTTTTCCTTGAAAGGGAAATGCAATACAGAAGATGGAATTTCTTAAAGGAAAAAAGATAGAAAGTAGTTTGCACCAGCAGTACTGAGGTCCTGAAACTAGACAGATTATTACTCTTCTCTATGATATGGATTGGTTTGGAATATGTTACCCAAAAGAGGTACCAAAGAGGTACAGCAAGCATTTTTAAGCAACCTCCATAAACCCTCAGTAGATCACCACTCTCCCCCATTTCATATACAGGATGAACCAAAACACAGAATAATTTGGAGATTTTACTTGTGTTACACACCAAACTACAGTGACAGAGAAGGATAACAGCCCCAGTACCTTAACTTCCAACTATCTGAACCACAACACAAGTTATCAGGGAGGATAGTGTCCCTCCTTCCCGACACTTCTGGAGAAGCAGCAATGTGTACCCTCTACTGTCCCCAATAATGCACAACTCTTTCCAATCCACTTCATACACAATTCTTGAACATGCTGCCATCTCTATTTTCTCTTTCACACAGAAGACTAACATAGAGAGTTTGGAATTGCAAGAGTTAGGTGCCATTTCTGCATCTACCAAAAGCTACCGCTACCTAATTTGTCTGGCTTGTGCTTCTATGCCAAAGTAAAAAGTGAAACAAAACATAAAAGAAAAGAGATTTTTACAAGTGTCAGGAGGTAGGGAAAATGATAGTTGATACTTTGGAAGACTCTGAAATCATTTATCTCATGCAATGAGATCTCATCTCCCCCAGATCTTGAATGAATTATTAGTTACTGGTCTCTATCTCACACCCTGCAGTACAGATTACCTGGACCCCAGAGCAGTCACTTGAATAATAAAACTATCAAACTTGTAAGTTCTAAATTAACTTGTCTATTAGATCAAGCGATGTAAACAGAACTTCAGAAGAAAGTCTCTCCCCATGAGACATCAGGAGCACTTATTTATGTATTTCAGTCCCCATTTCTAGTGACCCTCATGGTGTTCAGAAACAAATCAAATTAGCCATTTGCCTCTTGTCAAGGAACGAGGACCTATTTGCAAGTCAGCAGGAACATCCCAACACTCAGTCTCAGTAAAATTGTTTCACAGCACCTTATTGACGACTTGACGGGGGTCATGTAGCACTATCTGCAAAAGCTGGCTGATGACATAAAACACAGAACAGTTTGGGACATGGAACAGGAAAATTTCAAAGATAAGCCCTACAGAACCACATATATTAGGTTTTCTTAATTTTAAATATGAGCATTTTAAATACTATCCTGAAAAAATTATCAAGAAACACAATGAATTTTGACAATCACATGTTAACTCTCAATGCTACAACACTTCTGTATCTACTAAATTTCACAGTCTTCTTGTTATCTTTCTCTTGTGACTACACTAGCACTCCAGGAATGGAAAGCTCAAGACAGTGACTTAGACCTCTGTGGTTCCTAGCAAAGGCCCTAACTGCTGAATGTCTTTAGAACATAATTGTGGGGCTTTCCACTAGGAAGATTCAACTGCTGACCGACATATAGCTGTATTCTCAGTACTGCATGAACTACAGCTCTTTAGTATTTAAATCGGTACATAAATTTTTCACCTAGAACCTAGCCTAAAATAAACCACCTGCCTGGTTACTACAATGTTACAACAGTCTGTCAGCTTGCCTTAATTTGCAGGCAACTATAATGCTATTTGTGTGATATACTATTCCGTAAGGCCTCCCAGAAGAAACCTGAGAGATCAATAGTCCTTAAATAAGTAATTAGAAGAGCTGAAATCATCCAGGTCATCAAATAGCAAGTGGGATAAACAAAGAGTCATAGCTCCATGAACACCTGCATTTAATAGAATTTTTGCATTTATTTGTTGAGTTAAATGATAGAAAGGCTGCACACCAAAGCATGAGGCAGAATTGCTGAATAGCACGTATAATAGGAAAGCAAAGTAGGATAACAATACATACCTGCAGTAAAATTATTTGGTGGGTTGATAAAAAAAAAAAAAACACAAAAGAACAAGATACATCAACAGCATTCCACTTCCCATTCGTAATGCAAGTGAATTTAGAACAAAAATTTGAAGGGAACATTCTAATCTAAGACACGATGCAAAAACACACAGAATGAGGCATTTCTACACTCATAGATGTGTTACACTAAACATGAGAAAATGTATGTACATGTACATTTCTGTTCAAATGTCTCAGGTTTAATCTATGTTGCCACATCTACCCTACTCCAGTACAAGTACCCTATCATACCCAGGGTAGACATCTGTCCCCTGCCATTTAGATAACATCTTGGCATATCAAAGTTTATGAAATTTTGAGGTACACACCTCATGTCTGCAATATGACCTGTATCTGTTGCAGATCTGTTTCCCATTTATCACTTTATAAGACAATACTAGTTAGTTAAGCAGCAGCATACTGGGTACAGGGAGCAGAGAGTCTCAAATAATGAAAGGTTAGTTGTAGTTTATGCAATGCAAGGAACACAGCACATTATCACAGAAGAGAGAAAGCAGATTTCAGAGAGTAAGCCTCCTACTGCAATTCTGGTTAGAGGGACAGGCCAACACCTATTTGTCAGATCTAGGTTTTTGTGTACTGGACCATATCTGTTTGCTCTAGAACTTCAACTACTTTGAGAAGAATAGACATCACAATTACAAACTGCTCTGACTCCAAGTTGCACTACTGGGTTTGCGTAACTACATTCAGGAAACACTCACACCAGCTTCAACAAGGTCAGTATTTTATCCCAAGGGTACAGGTTGTGAACATTTTCCAAATGCCATTGAATTCTGACTGTGGTCTCACAAAAATTTTAGTGAAGTTACCAAATTACTTCATTATAACCAAAATTCTCATTATAGTAAGATTTTTAGACCAGATTTCTGACCACAGTTCAAAGCGTTTTATTTCTATCTAACAATTACTCTTATTCCTAAGAGTTTTTCACTTTCTTTTAATGAAAATGAATCTTGGTGAAGCTTTTTTAAAATTATTATAATTATTATGACTGTACTGCAAGCTGTGCTCAGACAAACTCTGATTCAAGTTCTAGGCTTCAGGGTCATCAGTATACCCAGCTATTACTTCCATCAAAAAAATACAGATTGCCATAGACAAAACCAGATACAGGAAGGACAAAACATGCAGTGAAAAAAACAAAGAGGGGAGAAAAAAACACACTGAAAACAAAAACTTTTTGTACCAGAAACAGATTGAAAACAGAAAGAAAATTAGCATTTAGGAATGAAAAAGCCTATTCACTGTTGATGTTAAATACAACACCCGCAGAGATGGAAGCTGGGTTTATTTTTGATAGCAGAATAAACATTAAAGATAAGCCAAAAACATTTAGAAAATATGGGTGCTGTACAAAGGCTCATGTGATGAGAGATATTTTGCTTTTAATCTTGACCTGGAAAACCTCTTGTATGACAGAACCTCTTTTCAGTGGAGTCACAATCCTGCCTAGTTTCTCTGCCTATTAGTGATAAAAAGGCCACCCAAGTCGTTTCTACTTTGGAATGATGACGGGTTTTCAATCCTAAGCTTCAAAGAAAAAGGAAAAAAGAACACCTAATATATCTATCTAAGGACCTGCACTAAACTCCTGTCTTCCCTTATCTGGTCCAATCACACTCTTCCCTAAAACAATAACCCTTATGACTGTTATAATTGTTTTTCTAGAAAGGACATACATATTTCCCCAAATATTTATCTACTTGCCATAAATACATGTGAAAATACTTAGCTCATATTGATATGAGATAAACATGCATCATATCCTACCCACACAGTGGAAAAAACCAGCCGATTTCCAGATTGGTTCATCATCTCTACAATCCCAGCAACATGTAAGTGCTAACCACATCAACCACAGTCATTGTGAGGATTAAGCAATCGCAGGATCAAATCTCAAATGTGTATTATAAGGTAGTAAGACTGAAAACTGTGGACACCTCTGTGAAGTTCAGTCCTACTTTGAATGTCTATCCATACAGTCCAGACGTCTCTAGGGAGGAGAGTTGCAGACCAACAGTCAATCTTTGGAACTTCATGCCCTCAAATTGTAATGAGAAACCTGCTGCCAACCCCATATGCTCAGCTACAACACCACTGTAGAACCTTCTTTCTGTTACCTTTCCTTGGATGGACCATACAGGCAGAGATGCCCTGTAACCAGCAGCAGTCAACCCATGTTCCCATGTGCACAACAGGTAAAAGCACTTCAATTCAGAAGAAAAGAAAAATGTTAAAGGCCAGATGATATACCAACACCCCATTTCCCAAAGGAGAGATGTAAAGGATCAGAAGACTTCAGATGATCATTTAGGGCCCCATCTTTATTAGAAATCTTAATTAAATGCAATCCAGGCCTTCCTATTTCATAAGAAATGCTTTATTGGGTCAGCTTTATGCTCCTGTGTAGCCTGGTACTGTGTCTCTGAAAGCAGCAACAGAAGACGCCACTCTGAGAAATCCCTTGAGCCTGGCCACTTCCTATGGTCTGTTCTCTGTTTTTCCCCAGGGTCTGCAATTGTCTTATTAGTGATGTTAGGGGGTATGAACTACCAGTAACTACCATTTTGTCTCACTTCCCTTTTTGTAGGGACTGACATGGTACAATCAACAAGAGTTTGTTAGATTCCACTAACTTGCAGAAACACTTTGAGATGGGAATTAAAATTAGTTTTTGTTTCCTCCATGCTGACAGGGGTGATCATGTGCCCTTCTCTCCTACGTCAGTGATGAGCAATATGGCAGTAGTCCTTCGAAAGAGTTCATTCTCTTTACATTTGAGCAACTCAATCTGTATTTTGAAAAAAACATTAAATCAACTACAAAGTATTAATTTCTCAGGAGGAAACACTCCTGGGACACACACCACAGTGAAATAATCTCAGCAGAAAACATGTCTGCACATGCACAGTCACATTTCAAAGAAGCCTGTCTACTGCTCTGAGTTTTGTCATGGCCACTGGTGGAAAAGTTTTAATTATAGATTCAGCAGTTGCCAGATGGGTGTGAAAATACAACTAGTGGAGTGAAGACAGCACAGTCTACAAATCAATTTAGATGTTAGGATGGCTGAGGCTAGCTAGCTTGCACTGTGCCCTAAACAGCACCTATAAAAATAAGATTAAAGCACTTCTGTTTACAAATGGTTCAGGAAGCTGCTGATTTGCAGGTTTACTATAGACAACTTCACTTGGGCTGGTTCTAGCCAAAGTAAGGGAGGGAGGCAGTGATAGGGTCATACCAAAGGGGCTGTAATGCTGAGTGCTGGTACAGTGTGTAGCAATTCACCTGCTAGTATAAGGAACACTCTGTACCACGACACTCAGCAAAGCTAAGACACATCAAACAAAAACGTGAAATCAGAGGATTAACAAGTAGAGCAGCACATATTAAGATATGCACTCCTTTTTTTTTTTTTTTAACCTAGACATTTGTTGTTTTTAATAATTGATATAAAGTAGCAAATGACTCACTAATTGCACTTCTAAATTGTAACCCAACCTGGAATCAATCACACATGGTGTAACTTCTGTTCTTATTTGAAGCTAAATCCACCACAGTGCATGCAGTAGCCTCTCTAATAATTGCATTAGTCATAACCTGAAAGTATTTCCCACTTACTTGGTTCCAGTTTTGCTTGCTTTTCAAGCTGATCCTCATCCCTATCACTAAAAAGATTTCTGAAATGTTACCCCACAGAGCCTGCTCTGGGACTTGAAGAGCACTGTTGTACTTTTCACGGTGTGATTCCACCTCTTTTAGCACCTAATTTTCCTCCAGTACCAAAGTCAAACAACTACTGTTCATGATTGCACCAGATATTAGCAAATACTCTGTAACACTCTTAGTAATGAGTTAGATACACAAAGAACTGCCAGATTTATGCATGTCATCTTTTGTTTTGCAGAACAGATTCTAGATTTTTAAGTACCCTCTATACTGGATAGTCATCTGTTTGATTCTCTTCCTTTTATGCCTGAGAGATAATTTTTTTAAAAAATTAATACAGATCTTGTAAGCATTTTTCAGAATAAAACTCTTTGCAACATCATGGGACAGATTAACCATCTAGCAGCTGCGGGCCAAACAAAAATGAAGGGAGAATGGAACAAAATGAAGAAATAAAAGCTTGGATCATGTATACGCAAAACAAGGTAAATTCTGACACCAAGGGACAACATGGGGTGCTCAAGAAACAGCCCTATGGCATTTGAGAACTACAAACATGAACTTCATGAAAGTTTGTCAACTTTTGCAGGATCCTGACCAGGAAACAGACACACTAGAGCCCATGTTAAAGTAAACCTCAATAGTATTCGCACACCTAGCTATGTGGTGAGAACACAGGCTTAAGTCCCATCAGTCCCAGCATAAACAGGGTGTAAGGAGAGTTGCTTGGTTAAGACTTGGATATGCTTTCAGAAGATCAATACCCACACACAGTTACACCTACCACAAGCAATGCTTATCTACCCTAGCAAAGACAAGCACTGATATAATCTCACGTTTCTTTTCCCTCACTGTGAATCTTCTGCCCACATCCTGCAGAGAAACAGATTAAATTAAAATCTGACAAATTTTCACTGTTGATTTCCCTTCCTGCATCCCCAGACCACTGCCAGCAATTGACTACTCAGATATTTAGCCTTTGATTTTAATGCAGATTTGCAGAAATACTTTTATTGACTCTGGGTTTTAGTACTTGCACAGTCGCCCTAAAAAAAAATGTTTACCCTTTCTGCATGCAGCTTTAATCCGCTCAACATCTATTTTTATGCTGCTTATATTATAACCCTTTAACTTTCACCTCCTGCTCTCTGTTTTGGGGTTTTTTTTGTGGCAGCCAGATGACATCATGACTTTCCACTTTGTTTTCTGTATCCTTTGGCATTCTACCTCCCTTCTTTTCTCAGGAATTTTCTCCACACAAGCAAATACAGCAAGACAGAAGAGCGGCTCTGGACACTGTTTTATGTTGTATAGAATTGTTTGCAACTTCTTTCTTGTCATTAAAGATGAGTTGCTTTTTCAAACTTCAAGATTTTCTTCAAAACATTTCACATTTGCAAGTCATCTTCTTAGCTTATCACCTTTCTAAATCCAAGCCTCCTGTGTGGAAAGTATTCAAACACTGCCAAACTTCAAAGGATGCAAACAGCCACATTAAATGTGTGATTAGTCGCACTGAAATTGAAGTTAAGCACATGTAATTATTTGTTTTTATAGGTTAAAAAGATGTAAAGTCAAACAAGTTCCTTTTCAAATTCTCCAATTTTCTGCTATTTTTAAGTTCTTGTGAAGCTTATGAGACCAATTTCACAAATAAAGACAGCTTTTTCTATGAAGATTTTAAAAATACATGCCTCATACAGAGTTATTTTTCTCCAATTCAAAGTCTGTCCTCAGATATCTTTGCACAAATCCCACTAACTTTAGTACATGTCTAAAGGCAGAATTTGAAACCTGTAAAGAACTGGGTCACTGGACAAATGGTAAGTCTCAAACAGAGACTTCTTTTCTGAGCTATAACAAGAGAAAAATACCTCTTCCCTCAGGCACTAAGTGAACATTCCCATTTGTCTGTAAACAATACCAAACACTTGAAATTTGATAGGTTACATTTCACCCTTGCTCGCTTAGGATTCTTCCCTTTACTATAGCTAATAGCCGTTTAGTCCTCAATGCAGTATTTGTAGCTGATGCTAGATCATCCACGTACACCACCCGTACACCACCCCGTGGGGCTTGCCTCACTGGAGATTTCAGTGTCTGGTTCACTCCAAGCTTAAAACCGGTAGCTACCAACAACTTTTCGTAAAGGGTCCCTCTGTTTTTCTAGGGTTTCTTGGTCCCCAGGAGAACTGCTTTCACATGCTGGTCGTATATACTAGCTCCTGCCTTGTCTGTATTTTTTATTTAATACTGTTAATAAAACGTCTTTATCAGGAACAGAGATTTTTTTTTTTTTTTTTACAAACTAATTCTACATTGTGTCAGTAAACATCAGTGAAAGAGTCTTAGAAGACTTCAGTCACAACTGTTCTCTGCATTAGCGTCTCAGATCTGTATACTGTTCTCATATGATTGGGTTTGTTCCATTATATACACTTGTTACAGCACAAAATCTACATAGCACTTAAAATCAGACCATCCTAAACTAATCTGACCAGTCAGGAGATATAAAGAGACAGGACAAGCCACCCTGCAGTATTCATAAGTTAAATATGAGTTCCCTTTCCACACTCACTTTTCCTACAATGTTTACATTTGCCAGTCATTTAGATTGTCAACCTCTTTAAAAAAAAAAAAAAAAATAAATCCAAGTTATACACTAACAACATATACTTTGTATTTTCAAAGATAATATCACCCTTTAGATTTGCTTCTGCTCATGACTGTGAGGACAGCCTACTGGAATGAGCACAAGGCTTGGAATTCTAATGCAGACTACACTACTTGTTGCGTGTGTGACCTCCAACAACGTATTTAACCTAACTTAGCCTCTGCATCTCTACAGCCTTTGTGATTCCCTCAGTTGTCTAGGGAATGCTGGTAACATTCAAGAATACATGACAATATCTTAAATATTTCTATGAAAACATCTGCAGGAAACATATTATTTCCATCATAGTTATATATTTTTTAAAAATGTATTTCTATGCCAGTATTTTGTCCTGAGAAAGAGTATAATTATTATTAATTATTTTAACTTTCATCAAGGCAACTCTAATTCCAGATTGCTTTTGGTACAATTCAAGTCCCCATCTCTTATTGAGTATACTTAGAGATATAAATTCAATTTTCTTCCTTTTTATTCCATGAAGCCTAAAGACAGATGTTAACTTTTTTCCAAACCTCAGATGTTCTTTTCCTTGTTAAATTTATATCCTTGTACTGCAGCGCCAAAGCTCTTCCAATCCCCTGTATTCTAAATTAATCCATCAATCCCCTTTCCTCTGTGTTTTTGCCCTTGGCAAATCATTAGCCCAAGGGACAACTCAGCAGAAAAAATCAAGATTTCACTCAGACCACAGCTGAAAACATCTTTCTTCTGCCTCTGCGAAAGCCTCGCTATCTGAGATGCCATCTCTTGCAGATTTTTCTCTCCTTACTACACTTCCAGCTTCACTGCACAGCCACTTATTTTCACAGCTGCCCCTTCTCATTCCACTACCTCCTCCAGCAGCCTTCCTCTGAGCTATATTTGTACTGTGTCTCTATTCACTGTAATCAATTTCAAATAAAAATGTTCTCGCATTAAGTCCTTGGACCAGGCCTTGATTTTCTAGCTATTATCTTCTTGCCCCTTCTCAAGGCCTACACCAATATTTAAGGCCACACAGGAGATTTAGCTAAACTTATTCATTGCTTTGAAACCTCTCTATCCTAGACTTGAAAGCAGTAATTGAGATTCCTCAGATTTGTTTCTCCTTTCAATCCTTAAAAATCATGAGATAAAAGCTTGTTACAGAAGGAGAGCTATGTCTTACTGTTCAGAACTAGGGTGACACTTTAACCACAGTCTTGCGAAGAAGTATACAAAATTTAAATTTGTTTTGAACAAGCCGGACCTCTCACTATGTGCAAAGTTATTCATGCACACATGTTTTCTACTTCCACTCTAATGCTGCAAATCGGTCTTCTGAATGAAAGTTACTGTTTCACTTCAGCACTGCAAATCTCCTGACCCTACTGCCTTTTGCCAAAGTTCCTCATAGGCCGCTTCAGCACAGCATGTTGTGTACTGATTATTTTGGCATAGAGCTCCCCAGTCAACAGTCTTTCATCTTTACAGCCTGTATAAAATTAGTTTTGAAAAGCGTAAAAAGTGATATTAAATACAAGTACCATGGACTTAAATGTTGAAAGTTGAGTTTGAAAAGGCACTTAAACTAGAAAGCCTGGCAGAAATTTTGAAGCACTTATGTGAAGATGCTGGCCGTTTGAATGTTGAAGCAAAACCATAAAGGTTATACACAACTCAAAGAAGAAAAAAAACTACCAGACTCAACCTTCCCTCCTCGCACCTAAAGGTTTTGGCACGCTAGCACTTCTCTGAAGAGTTTGATGAACACCAGTATTTGGAGCTCTCTCTTCAACTTCACCGGAGTGCCCATCTGCTCTAGACGTCTGGGATTAGGAAGAATTATTGCAGGGCAGTTGAAAGTTAACCTGAACCCATTTGTCTTGAGAGAAAGATGGAGACCATTGAATGCTGTATCCCTTGTGAAGCCCAACCTGCCCAAACACACCACAAAGCTGCCTGGATTTTAATGTCCTCTGACAACCACTAAGGATTCCGTATGGAGAGCAACTACTCACATGGAAACACTACTTCGCAGCTCATTTGAGGAAACTGTTCTCTTTCTGCACTGCTTTAGATTTTGCACTGCGATCTAAAATCCATCGAGGACGTGCGCTGCCCGGGTGAGGGGTGCCAGGGCCCTGCCTCACACCTCACCCCCGCCTTCGCCCTCTCCCCTCAGCCTTGCCCCATCCCTCCCCCTGGCCCTGGCTCGGGCCCAGCGGCCGGGCCCTGTCAGCGGCCGCCACCTCCCTGCCCCTTCAGCCGGCGGGGACGGGTCTGCCTGTGGTGACTATTTACACTCACGGCCCCGGGCCGCTGCAAGCGGGGCCGGCTGAGGGTGAAATCGCACGCCCAGTCTCCGCCGAGGCACCCCGGCGCGGGGGCGGCGGCTCCTCCCCGCCCTGAGCGGAGATGGGGCAGAGACGATCCTCCTCAGACACACCTGCCTCCCGCCGCGCCCGGCCGCCCCTCAGCCGGGGATGGGGAGGACCCTACCGCGCCGCTTACGCACTCTGCGCCCGATACGCTAGCACCTACGGTATTTGCGCAACGGGAGCTCTCTCAGGTGCAGCGCCCGCGTTGACGACATTACGCAGAATTCGTAAGAAACACTAACCTCTTTGAGGGGCTTTACGTAAGTGGCGTTCCTAGGTGCGGGCTTGGCCGCTCCTAACCCACGTAGCTGCAGGAGCTCTCCGAACTGCAGAGAGCCCTCTCCCCGAGCGGCGGGTGGGATTACGCAGTTTACGCAAGGAGTAGCGGCCCCAGGTAGGAAACCGGCCGGGCCGAGCCGAGAAGCCTTACGTCAATTCCGTAAGGCTGCGCCGGCCTGGCCGCGAGGAGGGAGGAAACGGCTGATTCCGCGCCGCTACGGAATCGGCGCGGCGGCCCGGCATCCCCCTACGCAGTTGGCGTAAGGCTCTCTCTCAGGTGCAGGGAGGGGGCGGGCTCACGTTGCCCGGCAGCCCCAGCCTATGGGGGCGCGGGGCGCTGTCACGTGCCGGAGCCCCGCTCGCCGCTGCGGAGCCGGAGGAGCCGGACGGGGCCACGGAGCCGGGACGGGGCCGGG
>VZSZ01001857.1:676637-736318 GCA_013398815.1 Ibidorhyncha struthersii
GTCCCCGGGCGGGCGGGCTGCGCGGCAGCCATGGCTCCTCAGCCAAAGTTTGCCCTGGGTGGGCCGTGGCGGCGCATCGCCCGGCCCGCCCCGTCGGTGGCAGCGGCGGTGCTCTCGGTAACCGGCCGCGGGGGAGCCGCGTCCCTCTGGTACCTCTGCAGGCTCCCGGGGCTTGAGGAAAATACCGTCAGTGCTTTGGTTCATGGGTTGGTTTTGTTTTGTTTTGTGATTTATTTATTTTTTTTTCTCTTTCGTTCTGGGTTTCCTTTGCACCGGATTTTGTTAATCATTAACCCACTAATTTTTCTGGAAGTGAGAACTTCAGAAGGGATAACCGGGGTCTGTGTGCGTGTGTCATGTGCAGGCTATTGAGTGGAGCAAAACTTGAGTTTTGAATCAACGTAGAGATATGCATTATCTAGCTAAATGTCTTATTATTTATTTACATGGCTCTGAAAATGGTACCGTGTGATTTACAGAAAGTAAGAAGAAAATGTTCTGCCCCAGAAAGTGTGTTCTGAGTAGCTCATGCACAGTACAAAAAATTTATAAAAAGGGGGTCCTGGACACGTTTGATTTTTTTTTTTTTTTTCTTTAGCTATATACTATGGTTTGTTACCATTTTAAAAAAGATATCTTACTTTTTCCTGAAAACTTAGGAATTCTAAATGTGGCTAAAGTAAAGAAAGGCTTAAGTGGGCATTGTCAGAACATAAGGTATTTCAAATCCCCTATTCCAAAAAATGTTTGCACAACTTTAACTTAAATTAAAATAGCTGGGCTATTTGACTTAAATTAAAATAGCTGTGTGTTCCAGTGAGCATTTGAAACCTGGCCTTCTAGGGTAAAGACAGAAAATTAAAATAATTTCCTTCATTCATGCAGAATAATTTAACATCCTTGGAAAGAATGGAGAAGGAAGGACTGTTTGCTAAACTTGGTCTTATTTTATTTTTAAAGATATGGTACCCATTTTTTAGAGACCCAAAGGAAGCAGAGGGAGCCTAATGTTTGCAGGAAGGAAGGAAGAAGGAAAAGTGCGGTCTATACTTGGAGGGGAGGCCTTAAAACCAAAACTTTTGGAATGGGAAGGGAGGAAGGCCTGACGGTGTCTCTGTAGAGGTTGTATTGCTGTATTCTTTTATTTGCACAAGGTTATTGGTCAGTCTCTGAAAAGCAAAAGTGTTTTCCAAGAATTTAAATAGTCCACCTCTTAGACGGGCCATCAGAAATTTGTAAAAGCTGGGTTGTAGTTATTTCCTGCCTGTGTAGAGAGGAAGAAGAAATCCGTTTCAGCAGGCTGTGGCTGCCTGTAGCTTCTACTAAATTCCTGGTTGTTTTTAGGAAGTTGGACTTGCCTCTGGAAGTTCTTGGCATGTATCATTTTCTTCTTTCTGGAACTTTCCAATCATTTTCCTCTGCTTCATGTTGGTGTAGAATGAAGGGAGACATGGGGGAAAAGAGTGGGATAGGGGTTGCAAATAGTGAGGTTTTAATATTTTCAGTTTTCTGTTTCTCGGAATCTTGTCATTGATGGTGCAAGTCTAGTGCTGCTTTGGCATTTCTATTAGAATCTTTATTCCTTGCTAATTTTCATATTCCTGTTTTATTTGCATAGGCTGTTAATCCAAACTAACTATTACTGAACTATTGACAATATTGTCATTTCTCCATAAAGAAGATGCTGATGAAGTGCCAGTTCTTGCTCCAAGTGGTAGATAGGCTAAATGTGAGGTAGAAATCTAGGACTTAATTTCTTGGAGAACTGGAGATAGAATCTATCTAGAAATACTCGTGTGTTTGGGGCTGGGGGAAGCCCCATGTGATACCTGGTATGAACATTGCTGAAAAGTGACCGAATCCAGCCTCATGGTTTGTCCTAGAAGAAGGAATTTCGGACACAATTGATTTCATACCAAAGGTTTGGAAGCAAATGAGAAGAGTGAGTGAACAAGTGGAAGGATGTCACAGAAGATGGCAAAGGGCGTGCCATGCCTAAACATGAGAGGAGGAGTTTAAATTCTGGTGGATGTGCAGATTTCGGTGACCCTTGTTTGTGACTTGTAAGCAGTTTTTTCTACGGATGTTCACTCAGTAAGGTTGCAGAGCTCTCTTCTTTTGAAGCCCCTCTGTTAACGTTCCTCAAAGGCCTGTGGGTGAACTGAGATATTTAATTATTTTTGAACTGTGAAATCCTGTTTGGAAATAAAAAATATGAAATAAAAAAGTAGTCTAAGAAGCTGCTTCATGTTGTGAAAAACCTCACTGTAGAATCATAAAAGCTGCACTTCTTCCACGTTGCTTTGGAAGCAGCTGAACTTTGTAACTTGGCATGTAAATAGAGCTCTTTGAAGAGCATGTCCATGGCTGGAAAGAGGGAAATACCCTGGCTGGTTAGGAAGCTTTTGAGTGTGTAAAAAGCCACTGTGAGCACGCTTGTCAAATATAGAAGAGAAATTTGCAGTCTTGTCCTTGGTTGTGGTGATGTACGTACACCTGTAAGTGGCCAACATGTCCAAGTGCAAATACAAAACAGTAAAAAAGTGGTGGTTTGTGTATTTCTATAGACTGGGCTGGGTGAGGGAGAGTACTCGGGGCAGTTGAGAGGAAGGTATCTGGGAATGTGTTGGTCGTCTGAGAGAGATGCTAGGCGAGTGAGAATGCAGAGCTTCAGTCTACACCTTGCTAGGCTAACTTTTTTAGCTCTTGGCAAGTTAGGATTTATGGTAAGTTTAGCCATGTCAACAGAGCATTTTGATTTCTGTAACTGACTTTATATTGAGGTTGGGGGAGGGATGACTTCTCTGTTCTAACAACATACACACGAGGAGCACTTGGCTGATGTAGTGTCCTGGATTTGCTATAAACTGAGCAATATTGGCAAGTAAAGATTGCTTTACTGCTGTATGTGCTGCAGTGATGAAATCAGAAGGAAAATTCCTGTTTAAAGCAAAATGAAAAACAGTTACAGATTTAAATAGCAGAAAAATGCAAGTCTCGGACATTTCTGTAGAAATCATAGTTTGAGTACATTTGTTGTACTTGCAGCGGGATTTGACAAATAAAACTTTGTACTTCATATTTAAGGAAACAGAAGCCTAAGCTGCCCTACCTGAAAATATTTGCTTATATTTTTAATTAGAAATTGAAATTGATCCAAGCTGCAAGACCGCAGACAATATTTTTTCAGTTGTACTTCTGCATTTCTTCACACTTTTGTAGTTTTTCCTTCTTATGTGCAAGTCTTTCAGTGAGCAATGATGACAGAAAACATAGTGGCATACACTGTGTCAGCTCAGAGGAATAGTGTTTCTGTTCAACTTTTTTGAAAGTCTTAATTCATGTCCCTTTAAGAAAAAGCATGTGTAGGGATTCTTACGGATGCTGTGAGTAAGTTAACATAAACTTCTTGCACTTTGGATTTTTGGACTTCATTTTGTAGCTAAATGTCCTTATGTTTCTAGTCCTCTTACTCTAAACATCATGGAATGGAAGAGGAATTCTTGGACCCCACTCCATGTTGATCTGTTGCCTTGTATTTGTACTTTTGCTTTGCAATGCATATACTGACCTTTCTGTTCGCGTCCTGTGCAGTATAGGAATGTAGACAAGGTGCTGGTTATAGGAGAAGCGTAAGAAAAAATTCAGGATATGTAATTTGTTCTGCTGTTACTGAAAGGTATGTAAAGCATGGTATTGGGCTGCTCTGTCCTTCCTTCTCTGCTGGCTAAAACCAAGAACTCTGAGCCTAATCCTGTGTGTGGATTTTCTATGCAGCTGAGCAGGGCCGCTGTATTACTGGGCCACCTGCACATTTGCTGATTGGCTTCTCAAGCAGTAAAGGCCATGGATTATTAAAATCCATGCCTTTGTTGTTTTTTCATTGATTTTTCTATAACTATGCAAAACTGTAACTCTTATGTGGTAAAATATTTTCATAACATGCTGGTAAATTAAAGGTATAAATAGATGTTGAAGAGGAATACTCTTATGAAATCCTATTGCTAACTCATTTTAGGGGATCGTGGAAACTTAAATGATCCTGCCACATGGGTTGATTTAAACTAGTTCTCTTGTATTGTGGTTTGGCATACTATTTAAGAGCCTCAAGATGCTACTTGTGATTGACATAACAAAATGTAAATTATATGCTGTTTTACTAGGCTCTAATTTATCTGTCGTAAGGTTTGTGTACCAATAGTACTAAGCTCTTCTTACAGTAATGTTTCTCTTTCATGTAATGTCTACATAGGGGAATTAAATTACTCTTAATTGTACACTTAAAAATAAAATAAAATTGGGGTGTGTCTGGCTAGCACAGAAAATAAAATTTTGCTGCTGCTTGTTCTTTTAGTGCATTTACTTTAAATTGACTTTATTGAAAAATTAAATGTTTGAATATCTGGTTGGGAAGAACACTCTTACTAATCATGAGATGTCACAGAACTCGAAGAAATCTTAGAAAACAGAATTGAGACCTTAACCTTTGATGTAATTAGTGCTGAAAAAGTGAAACAATGATTGAAGCAGAACTTGGCATTTGGCTTGACAGTGATGTCTATGGTGAAAAACTGATGTTGCTTCGTAGAAATTGCCCCATAGTAGGAGCGGAAAAGGGCAACCTGATTTTTGAGGCCTTTGCTTCTCTGATTCTTGGGAGAGGAGATGCTTTGACTAAACACATTTCTTGTTTGACTTGTATTACAGCACATTTGAGTGTTAGCATAGTGTTTTAAGTATTGGGCCCTAAAGCGTCTTTAGTGTTCTCTGAGACACAACTATGATGATACATGTGGAAATGTTTCTCCCAAGCTATTGGGTTAATTCAGTTGATTATGACCCTAAACAAAATCTTCCCTTAATCCTAGTTCTTGGCTGGTAGTACTTGCCTTCCTGGAAAAGCATAAACAGACTACAGGTGTGTGCGTAGCTTCTATGAAGCTGGCTTGGAAACAAGTATTGTGGGTTTCTAGAAATGAGCTTTGGCGAAGCAGTCACTGTAGAGAGGCTGAGGAGACTTGAGGCTCGGGAGCAGGATCATCTTGGGCATGCAACGCTACTGACCTCCTCCAGTGAGATTTTTGCCACAAAATGGTTTATCCTAGTGCCAATGATACTGTAAAACTGATACACCTTTTTTAGTCTGTATTTTAAAGGGGATGGAGCGGGTCCTGTAACAGTGGATTAAGATAAGTCATCGTTAATCTTGGAGGAGGCATAAAAAATTTCGTTACTTGTTGCAGGGCACTGAGTGGCTCTGGGTTTTATTATGGCGTAGAAGCCAAAGGCTTGTTACCATGAGCCTATTTAACCCTTTCTATAAATATGATACCGCTCTTGAATGTCCTCATATTTGCTCTTTAAAAAGATTGTATAAAATTGAGCAAAGAAATAGGCCAGCATGCTGTGCTCCACTGAATTTAGTTGCCAATCTTGAAATAGGTGACGGTCTTAAAATTGCTAGCTGGTATATACCTGAATAAAAAAGGTATTTAACTTAAACGGTCGTTTTACAGCCTGCTTAGCAAGGCATTGAATGGTTGTACTAAACCTATCACATGGGTGGAAGCCTACAGTTAAGACAGTACAAATCAGTCCATTTAAAAAAAACAAATTACAGCTTGTATTAAAAAGGGGGGCGGGGGGGAAGGCATTTGAGTTCTCTGTCCTATGGGAGTCAGCTGTCAAACGTGAAGCTGTACTGTGTTTGTGTTATAGCGTGTAGCATGATCATAAAGGCTCCAACAGTATAACCTTATGTAGATAAGATGAATGGGTTTGGGTTGCGGATGTTTTTGTTAACCATAGAAACAAATAATACGTTATCACAGGATCTGAAAGTGCTGACTAATGTGTGTTAACGTTTAGTCAATTTTAGAGTTGAATTTGAATAACAGCTATTTATGTGGTGTTAATTACCTGGTCCTGGGCATGGCAAGGACCTGGTGAGAAATGCAGCCTGGCCGTGGTGCTTCTGCGGCTCGGCTCGGCTCAGGGTGGTGGGGAGTCAGCAGAGCCTGCGTGGCTGGTTTTTCCAGCTATGCTGTGAGGAAGTTGTGTGATGTTCTGATAGGTGTGTAACTGATGCTGAATCTGGGTGAAGACATCATTCTTCCAATATGAAGACAAGAAGAAAAATTAGTCATTTATTCCTATTTTCTGATACTTCTGTGCTGAAGGTGCAGCTCTCTGCATATGGAAACTGCTCTTTTTCTCTGGTTATGGGGTGCTGTAGTTTGCTCTCTGACCCTCTACGTGCTTAGTGCTTTTCTACTTTCCTTATCAACTTTGCTTGGTTTCTGTATGTATAATATGACAATTTTTGAATATTTGCTTTAATGGAAAAGACCCTGAAATAGAAGGGAGAGCTGTAGGTGTACAGTGCGTGTCTTCAGGGAGTGAAGTACCGGAGAACACGTGCAGCCACTGGAAAGCTGAGGTATGATGGGACAAGTAGGGAGCATGGAGCTCCAAGTAAGATAGTTGAAAGGAAGGGGTTGCAAGGAGTCCATAGAGGACAACATGGAAGACTATAAAGTGCTTGCAGAGAAAATTGAGGTTTGGAAGGTACCCATAAAAATCTGGGAAGTTTTTAGCCCTGTAATATCATGTGTTGTGGTAGTTGTGCACCGCAGAGACAAGCCTGGACTGACTTTAGATTAGTAAGAGAAATTTCAGGTTGTATTGTACTTTACTGTGCAGGTGGATTCTAGAAATCTGACTGGCTAATTGTTTTTTCTTTTTATATAGAGACATAAAAAGCGTGCCTAGGTGGGGTCTTCTGTTAATGTAAAGTAGCAATAGTTTAGATGAATGTTAGTTATGTAACTCCTCACCCTGAAACAGAAAAATTTCTATGGCCTCAGTTCTTAGCTTTTGCAGTTCCTTTCCTGAACAACAAATGCAGTGAGAACTGGAGATTATTTTTATTTTTACCTTAAGTAAACTGGACTGAAATCCAACCTGAGAACCTATTGGAGATGTCAGCTGGACTCTAACTAAAGCGAAGGAGCTTGGGCTCATCTTATTTGCCTCACAAAGACTTTTGACATTTCTAGACTGAGAAATAAAGTCTCAGATGTAATCTCAGATATCTGCTCAAATTATTTTGTAAATACGTGTGGCACAGAGACTTAGAAAACTTGGATTTCTGCTCCTCTTCCACTTCTAATCTTAATCTCTTTCCCTTTACTCTGATAACTGATTTAGCTCTACAGAAGATGAGAGGAAAACGTAAATGCCCAAGAACTGGTTTCTCCCCATCTCTGCTTTGCAGAAAGCCTCTTCCACGTCATAAGTTCTTAGTGATTGTCATCTTCAGAGAGCTAAAAGCCTTTAGTAAGGAGCTATTCAACATCCTAATGCTTCATGATCTCTTGATTTGATGTCTAGATAATTGGACTTAACAAATAGATTAGGGCTTCTTTGGTTACCCGGTCATGCTGTCCAAGTCTTTAATCATATAGAGACTTAATTTGTTTCTTTACAGTAATCAGCTGTTTCATTTGGATGACCTTAAAGAGGGGTGGGTGTATCACTGGGCCTCTAGACTTGAAATGTAGTGTTTCTTATGCATGGTAACCGGGGACGTTATGTTGTGTGCATCACAGCCAAGACCAGAATAATTGTGAGCATTCCTTCTAAAACTGGGAACTGTTAAAAGCCAGTAAACTCTTCAATACCAGGCACAGAGCAACATTGTGATCCAACAAAGATGGTCTGGCGATTAAACTGACAGTATTGATTAGGGGAGCATTTGGCCCCTTTTCAGGTTCTGCCACTGATTTACCACACAGTTTAATTTCTTCATGTCTGAAGCTTGACTATAAAGACCTGAAATGTTTCCCCCTCTTACAAAAACTGTTACTTTAAAATCAGTAATAAATGTACTCTGGTAGATACGGTGACAGGTCTTCTAGAAAAGCCAAGAAGAAAGGCAAATACTGGGAAGCTGGGGGGAGGCAAGGCTGATAACTTCTTTGCTTCTGGTGGGTGAGGGTGAAATTGGTGACTGCCAAAAATATGAGCTCAGAGAAGTAGCTTGTTCTGCTCTGAGCCCACATCTGTACACACCTCCTCATCTCTACAGATGGCCAGGAGGCTGAAGAGAGAACACAGTTGTCTAAATTTGTGTAAGAGAAAAGAATCATGACTCCCACCTTGGAGGCAAGCAAGAACCTCCCGTAACTGGGGTATTTTCAAAGATTTAAAAAATTTGAATTTTCAGCCTTAGTAAATTATGTGAAACCTGACACTGTTTGTACTTGCTAAATAAATATTATTTTTATATTACTTTGTATTAAAAGAAGGTTGGCTGGAACTGTACTCTTTATTCCTTCAAAACTGGCCTGCCAAGGAATAAATTTGATCTAGAAGTCTTCTTTGTGTGCTTATGCTTTAGCAACTTAAAGATACTTTTCCACTTTAGATTTCATAGTACTTCACATTTTAGGAAAAACAACTGTCACCGTCTAAATAGTGATGGTACTCTTTGAATCAATCATGATAAAACGCACAAAAATAAAACCAAAATATTTTCCTCTATGTTTCTTTTCTACTAACATGAGTGTGGGAATAAGGTTGTCTTTTGTGGGTTGGTTATTGCCGTACAGTCTGCTTTATCTTTTGTGGAAATTCAGTCATTTTCCTTTTGTTAGCCCATGAGATAAAGGATAGTCTTTACAGCAGGTAGCTCGGTATCAGCATTATATAAGTAGTGAACTCTTGACCAAAAAATCTGGTTTTGTGGATGTGGCCTTATGTAATAAACCAATAATAAGAGCAGTTTACAAAGTACATCTTTGACAGTTCTCTGATTAACCCCTGTTCTTTGCAGACAGGGGTTGAATAGTGGATGTTCCTGAATTGTGACTGTATATATTGCTCCCCTCCACCCTGAACACTGAAGAACCTGAAACTGGAGACTTCCTGACCCTTTTAAAAACAAATGAGCAATGTTGTTTAAATTCTTGCTATGGGTCAGGAGCATGAGCTTCATGCCAAGTTTCAGTGTGAAACAAAGTAAGACTACAGAGTTCAGAAAAAAACTCTTGCAAAGAGTGCATGTATGGAACTACTGATAAAGGTATGACTGTTGAGGCACTGTGACTTATTAAAGCAGATCCTTAAAAAGGAAATGAGATATGGCCTGCCTTATACAGTCTTCAATAAACTATAGTCCTTAGTTGAAAAACTTAGCAAGTGCATAGGTGCAGTATTTTGTGTTCCTTAATATGGATTCTGCATTAGTGTTAAAATAACTACCATGTTACAAATGGATCTGCTTTTTCTGTGTAGTTGGGTAGTAACATACCTCTGTTTTGGTTCCCGTTGAGATGCTTCCAAGTGTGCTTTTAGTAATGCAACATAAGCATAGTGTCATTGTCATAACAGCATTCCATCGAGAGTGAGAAGTTGCAGCAGCACCATACAAAGATGCAGTTGGTCTTTCCCTTACAGGATGATGGTCATCCTTCCAGCACCATGTGAACTTTCTGTGATGACTGTGTTGAGTTCTATGAAATTTTGGAGGGGAACAAGTATACTGGACGAATATTAAGGGTAAAGAGGATTCAGAAGAGTTTGCAGAGAAACAGGCAAATACAGAGTTGAGCTGAGCTGATTGGGATCAATGAATTGCCCAATGAGGTAAGAGAGTCCAGGTGAAATCAAATGTTCCTTCAGTATTTGGAGTATCCATTTACTGATGCTTTTGCAGTTACTGCAGGGTTTGAATATCATTGTACTGGTGCTTCTGCAGTTGCTGTAGAAACTGTTGGCTCAGGCTGTCTCCTTGCAGTTCTCCTTCAGAGGAAGAACTGCTTGAGGAGAGCTTGTCTGGGCATGGGACTCAGTGGTACGTTTATTGTTTCTTTCACACTGTGATTTGTAATCTTTATTTTAATATAAATCCCTTGGCTGGCTTATTTTCTTTTGCCTGTAAATGTTTGATCTGTATGTGGTACTTGCAGTAAAGGAGTTCTCTTGTGCCAGAAGAACAAAGATTTGCTTTCTGTTTGCACTGGGCACTACTGATTTGCAGTAGTCGACTGGTTTTACTGCCAGTTTTAGCAGGTGCACCTTGTCTCAATGAGTTCTCTTTACCCTCATCACACAGTACAGTAGCAAGCTTCATGCACATTACATAGGAGGCTGAATTTTGGCTGAGAGCTGAGGAGTACAGGGATTCGCTGTACTTCCCCTCTCTTTTCCTTGTTCTGTTTCCATTATTTGTGCTCCTCTTGTGTTGCAGTTGGACTAGATGATTGTTGCAGGTCCCTTTCAACTGAAAATATTCTATTCTAACAAAGTTTGGAATATTTCCTGAAAAGACTTTTTGTGTGCATGTGTAGCATTTGTGTTGATAGATTAGGTAGTAGTTTGATAATATGCACGCACAAAATATAGTCTTAAGTTTTCAGAATGTTGGAACAGATCAGAAAACTTGACAGTCTTTATACTGTAAAAGGGCCCTGTAGTGTTTGTTCACAGAAGTGTGTAGAGAGAAGGTGGTTGATGTGGAAAAGACTGAAAAATATTTTTGGCTGCTCTTGTAACTTGCTGTTCTCTTCCTGATATGTTAAAAAATGGGGAGGTTGGAGGGAAGGGGGAGAGCAGGCAAAATTCCTACAGTGTTGGTTGAAAGAGTCTTCTGTGCTGTTCTTCCACATTGCAGCGCTTCCAGTCTGCAGCAGCACAAAACTGGGTTTCCTTTTGCCAGTCTCTCTGTAGCAGTTGAGCGCTGCAGCACAAGAATAGCTTGCAGATATTCTAGCACAGAAGCGATTAAACAGGGTGGCTTTTAAGACTAGTATGGAGTGAAAGAGAGGAGCCAGTAGCTTTTAGACCTCTCTCTGTTTGGTATACAGGAGATAAAATTGTGTGCCTGGAAATCCAAATATCCAGAACACATGAAGCCCAAGGGAAGCAGTATACGTTTGTTACACATGTGTGTTTGTTTTTCATCTGTTTGTCTCTTAGGAGCCTAAGAGAAGATGGGGTTAGGAAGAAGAAAAAGTAGCATCAGTAGTGAAAAGTGACTTTTTGGCAGAGTTGGGCTTATTCTAGGGATCATCATATTGGAGTATGCACTCTGTAGTCGCCTTGTCAACAGATCTAGGACCAAAGTCGCCATCCTGAATGAACTCACAGAAATGATAAACTGCTATTAGATGACTGGAGCTTAGTGTGAAGAGGATTGATGAGATACTGTTTGAGGTGTGGGATTTGGGTACAGGCAGGGGAAGTGATGACGTGCACTCCCGGTTATCCAGGAGTTGCCAGTTTCTTTTCTGATTTGTAAGATAGATGCTGTCAGACCCTGCATCCTTTTCATTTGTTTTGGGGTGTTTTAGATGGCTACCTAATATCTAGTGTGAAGGCTGTTTTTTTTTTTTTATTGGTTGATTTTTTTTGTTTGTTTGTTTTGTTGTTTTCTTTTTAAGGCAGAGAGAAGAATGAGCTCCCTTATCCTCCATATCCTGCTCCTGTGCCACCTCGAGCTTTAAAAATGCTAAGTGGCAAAGCCTTTGTTTTTGTTTTTTTTTTTTTTCTTTAAAACCAAATTATATGCTGGAATTTGGTGTCCAGAGCGAGATGCTCAATGCAGAGGAGCGGGGCTGTGCAGCTTCCCCTTATCACGCAGAATGGCTGAGGTCTCTTGCCAGTGTCCTGAAATGTTCTTATTTTTCTGGCTTCTGTTCTTACTGAGAACAGACTGTGTGTGTCCTGCTGCCTAACAAAAGAGGGACTCCATTGTTCTCTTTTGAAAAAAAAACACATAAGGTTCCTGCGTCCATGTAAGTTTGACTTCCAGAAGTGTAGACTGCTCAGAAAATTTGATTCCTGAAAATAGGACACATTCTGAATTAGATTCCTGAGTTTAATCACACTATATTCAGACGTTGAATTGCTAATTTGAATCTCATGAATCTACAGGTAATTGTTGTCAAGCTTTTACTATGACAGTTTGCCAAGCTGGCCTGTGAAGGATGGCTGTGCTCCTATGAGGGAGAAATTGAATAGCAAAAGCAGCCAGCAATGCCGCGTCTGTCCCAATTAAACTAAAGAAGCCTAAGTAAAGGGTAGAAAGCTAGAAGGAAGGCATGGGGGAGCGTGCTCCAGAGTGTAGTGTGTATGGTAAATGAAAAAGTAACTACTTTTCCAAGTCCTACCACTGTTTTACTGTGGCATTGGTCAAGTCACTGAAGTCTTTGGGTCTCTTCTGAATGCAAATGGCATAACATTTATAGCTATTACAGCAATTGGAGAAGTAATGTTTATGAAGTGTTGTGAAATTCTTGTGGGTGTAGCTGAGGTCCGATTTTTTTTTNGAAGAGACTGAGTAATGTGTTTCAGTCTCTGCTGTTAAGTCCAGCCAGAAGATCGCCATCTCCCACAGGTTAGCAATGGAACGTTGGGTAGTACTGTCTGTTTACCGGTAGATGGAGAAGTAGTTTCCTAGATTTCTTTGGTTTGTAACCTCTGAGCTGTTTCATTCAATTTATTGTTCATTGTGTTGCAAAAATCCTTAATCTCTTGAGTGGCTGCAGAGACAATGCTAGTGAAGTTGCAGGGGCTGCTGGTGGCTCACACAAAGCAGCTTGGTGACACCCGCATACTTTGGCGAGTATCTAGTTGCATTTAAGAATGCAATATATTCTCCCCATGGTAAATGGAAAAATATTACCACAACCACTTTGAATTAATAGAGTTGCGTAAGTAGTGTTATTCAGCAAACTATGCTCGTTCTCCAATGGACATAACTTTAATTCCTCTATTAGCTTTTAATTTTCACGGCCATATTCCAAGAGGGGAAAAACACTAAAGTTTTGCTTTTAGCACAGAGATAAATGGAATGTCTCTGTCACTTGTCTGAAACCATGTGTTGAAAGGCATGATTTTTTTTCCTAACAGTTTTACAGAGTAATAGGACAGAATATGATTTGGATTACAGGAGACACATGCTGGGTCAGTTTAAAGTCTGCCAAGTTCTAATTTGCAATTTCTAGAAAATTTGGAGCAGAAACATCTGAGTGCCTGCAGAAATCATCATTCTAAATTTAACTTGTGGATTTTGTCTCAGTAAAGCATGAAACTTTATGGTAGTATTTGTCCACTGAATTTCAGGGACAACCTTTTCTTGTGTCGATTGTTCTGCGCTGGTGGTTCTGGCATTGTTTTCCTGGTCCTGCAGTGTATGATGAGTTCTAGATCCTTTAGAGCAAAATGCTAAGTGAAAAAGTGTCGGCTTTGGAAGAATGTTCTTTCACCTTGTTATTGTTTTCTTTAATGTATTTTTGCAGTTAATTAACGGTGAACTAACTTTTAAAAATGGTTCTTACTGGCCACTGAATACTCTGTTGCAGTTAGTGTAGAGTTTCCAAATATCACTGAGAAGGCCCAATACTGAGACTTCTGTTTCCACAATAGAGGATCCATGCAAAGTGAATAGAAGAACGCATAAAACAGCAGAAGCAAGTGCTCTTTCAGTGCACAAAGCAACACATCTATGTCCTTTTTTTTTCTTAAAAAAAAAAAAAGGATTTTTCTCATTAAAACAAATGTTTCAGCTTTTAAAGTTGAATTTTGTTTGAACTGTGGAATAAGCTAGATTGACATTCTTTTACCACTAGAAGTATAGTTTTAGACTGAAAACCAAGCAGGTTTTTTGTGCTGACAAGAGCAGGGTTCAATGTTCATGTCCCTTTGGTTCTTGTTGCGGTATCCTGTAATAATGATGGTGTTGTGACACAGATGCAGATTTACATAGGTGGCTAAGCAGGCAATAAAAACGTTAAGACTCTAATCTAGCTTCCTCATAACTTTTCACTGAGGGATGAAAAGTTTAATCTCCTATTGCCAAGCTCTGGAGAATACCATCAATTTATATAGTAGCTGGGTTTTAATTCTGTTTTTGATCCTGTCCTCTGCATCTTGAACTGTGCACTCTCCTACCCTGACAGGTTGTGGCTTTCCAAGTGCACCTTCTTTTGAAAAATAAAGTAAAACCCATCAATGTTGCTTTTAGGAACAGCAGGTTTCCTGTTATCAAGGAAACTGAAGTGGCTAGACACAAAATGCAGTTAATGGCCCAAAATAAACTAACTTGGATTGTTTTTCTCTAGTTTTTCCCCTGATAGTAATTTTAAGTGTTACTTTTAGCAACTATAGTGTATGAAGTGAGCTTTGGGGAGAAAGTGAGTTTTGTTGTTGTAAATCGATCTCCCTGCAAAGCTGAGAGCACTTTGAATGCTGCTATTGATTGCACAGTCTGTTTGCTTCCCTCAGAGAAAAATGGGTATGCACCCCCTTACGCTGGAGTTGCAGCAGCTTGCTATCACGCACTTCTGTTTCCTAACCTGGATGTCATGTTATTAACCTCCACAAACTCACTACAAAGGGGGTCCCTGTGGCTTGTGGCAAACGTGTTGCCTCCAAGACACCGATGTTGATGATAGCCTTCTATTTAGCTGTTCAGAGGTGTGTCGCTTAATATTGACAGGGAGAACAAGGTACGATGTTGATCACTTGATTTAAAGAAAACAGTAGTGAATGGCAAAGACTGAGGAAGCCTTGCATTAACGAATGAGGAACTGTCTCATGCTGTTGTGAGTAAAGTGGGACACGAGATGATGACATTATCTGTGAAGAGAGATTAAATTAATTCATAGCCCTATATGAAATTTAAAGAAAAAGAGACCAAACCACCACAGTTGGGTCCATTTTCTTAAAAGTTACATCCAGGTGGGATTGGCAGATTTATATCCATAGCTTCTTTTTTCCCCCAAATTTTATTTGAAATTCAAAGATAAAAAAAAAGATTAATGCAACTTCTCAAGTTCAAGATCAATTACTTACACAGTTGTGTTCTCCAAAGACATAGGAGAATATAGTGCTACCTAAACATTGCTAACTTTTTATTTCAATATCCTATTAAAAATAAGCAAACAAAAAAGGCTGTGGAATTCATTACTCATTTTGGGAAGGGAATTCCTAAGGATGAGACTGATGGATATAATTTACACTGAGAAATTAATTTTGCAGCTTAGCTTGTGGTCTTCAAACTGAGCATTGCCACCACTGATGGTCCCTGCTAAAGCTGCCTTTTTTCTTTTTACATAGCTGTGCTCTGCTAACTGGAGAGAAGAATAATAGATGAGTTTTGCAACTGCAGTTGGCAGATCTGACAGCACATACATGCAGCATAGATCTGCTGAGGCAAGAAGATGCTGGATTAAGCCAATTTAAAATATTTTTAGATGCTTATGGTTTTCCAGGGAAATAGGATTTTTTTTTTTTATATTAGTTTTGTAAGTGTCTAAATATGTTTGTGGCTCTCTTTCTTCCTCTTAGCCAAGCTAGGACTTCCTACTACAAAATCATGTTCAAGACAAATAGTGGACTTAAGTCACTAATGTCAGACTGGCAGTTCTTTGTCTGCCATCTAACGCGTTGATGTGGCATTGGTTTTGACTTTGATTATGAATATCGTTGCTAGCTTTCATGCTTAATTAACTAATTCAAATCTTTTGGTAGAGTTATTGTGCATTTGAAGTAAATAATTGCGTTCTGAGGCTGAAAATCGGTGGCAGCTGGAGTATTCTTCCCTAGAGAGAGAGGCTCATTGCTTCTGTTGTAAGGGTTCTTGCACTGTATTCTGAATCAAATTGGGTAGCTTCTGCCTGGCCGATGGTATTTCTTCCATTTTTCTTGCTCCAAATGCTTCCATTACTAACACTGATTCATTGGCTTTGAATACTGGGGTTTTTTTGGAACATGTCTTTTTCAGCAACAATTCTACTAAAAATCCCCCTTTCCCATCTTTTTTGTGTGAATGACTTAAAATCAATTTCAAGTCAGTCATGTGGAAGAAATTAAATTAAACTGCAGGTTCTGGGTTTTTTTTTTGTACCTGAGGGTGCTGTGCCTGCTGAGGGCTGCAGTGAGCCCTTGCAGGTGGGACTGAAGACCCAAGTTGTGCAGCAGCCAACTGGCAGGATTTTGCTCGTCTGGGCTGGTGGGACTTTATGGATCCCATCTGCAGCATTGTGAAGGAAGAGTGTTTCAAAAGAGGAGGCTTCCGTTTCCAAAACAGCCTAAGATCATAATTACAAATGTTGTTTCAGACGCTTCTGTGTTGGATGGATGAGAGATGGCAAGAAAAAACCCTTAAAGAAGCTTTTAGTAACCTAGAACCTCTGACAAGATGTTCTTTGACAAAATAGCCATTTAGGAAGTAAAAAATTAACCTGAACTTGTTCAGTAGTCATAGTGGAACTAAAATGTGGTAAAAGTCTGATGGAGGATGTGTATTGGCTGAGAGCACAGGAGCTCTTTGCACAATAGTTGCAGAGTCTAGTGGTCATCTCTTCCAAATCCTTTTAAATCTTCTTACTTTAAATTAAAAAAATAAAGTCACTGAAGCAGCAAGACTGACATACTAGAAAATGCATTTAAGTGGAGAGGTGGAGAGTCATGAATGTTTAAACTGGCTGAAAGGCAGATGTGCACAGTAGCTAGTGTGGATTTGCAGTATTGAAAATGCCAGCTTCTTTACATATTCACATCAGGGAAAAATTCTAGGGGAGAAACTGTTGCTTAATTTTCACCATTAAGGGTTACTGAAATTTTAGTCAGAAGGACAGCATTTATTCTTAAAAACATTTTAGTATTTTGAAATGGAAACTTTATGTAAACATCAGAAAAATGTGACTCTCAAATATAGTATTTCCATTGTATTACTTGTAAGAAAGAATTACTAACTTTGCTTTATTTACAACACGGAGGTTTAGGATCCATGTTGCTTTTCTCTTCTATCTTGCTAATTACCGAGATATGTATTAGCTTGAGATGCAGAACAGAGAACAGTTAGTAGAGCGAATGTGTTTTGTTGTTGCCTCATGGAACTGATGAAAAGTGTAATCCACTAATACAAGGAGATCTAGTTTTGCTGTAGGACAGTTTGTTCTTCAGTCTCTCTCTCTTTTCTAAATTTTTTTTTAAATTTTATTTATTACTAACATAGGGAGCGCATGCCATGATTTCCAGCCTTTTCCATGTATATGCCTTTGGCCTCACAGTTCTGTAGAAGACATTCTTGGTGGATGAGTGACATCTTGGCGGCCTTTTCCCCATCCTGGTTGTGTGTGTCAAATGTAGTTAGTTGGTAGGCTGCAGCTTAGGTCAACCTGCAGTCTATGGGATATGAATCATAGCAGAAAAGAAACTGGGGCACTGCAGCTATTTCAGTTAAGCTGAAGGGTGCTAGGGAAAGAATGTCCCTGTTCTTAATCTCTTAAATATCGTGGCTGCTTCCCACTATGGTTCTGGAGCAAAGAAAGCCTTGCAGGTAAGGAAGTGGACACAAGTGACGTAGACATGGAAAGTATCAAGGAGTTTGAAGCTCTATAAAGCTTTAGTGTCGGGATGCGAGTGCAGGACAAGGCTTGGGTGTTGAGAAGCCCAGCATGGCACTAAACTGCACTGTGTGGTTGAGGAGGTAGAACTGTGATTCTCTTTTGGAGAATGTGATGTAATTTCAGGCATAGATCCAGAATTCTGCTTAAACCATCTCTGTCTCTGGAAAAATGACATTGCAGATGGTGAGCGTCATTTCAGTGTAATGTAATCCTTTTTATTAATTCAGTTAATTCTTCAAGTGTAATTGAATGTAGTCTTGTGTTATGAATTTCACATGATTTTGAATGTGGATGTCGAGTTAGGAGTGCTTCACAAATGGGTGTGTACTGCAAAGTAGCATCAGGTTTCCATTCCAGTTTAGCCAGAAGAGCAGGAGTGCCTAAGCTAGGATGTTGGATGTCAGAAATCACTTCAACATTTCACAGACACTGAGAATCCAGTGGTGGTTTCTGCCTTGTCTCAAATGAATACTTTGCTATAAATTATTTTTGTACTATCTAATCTGTGATTTTTTTTTTTTTTTTTTTTTTATTTTTTTTTTNTTACTGTTTTGGAACCTATGGTGCTCAGTTTTGCAGACAATTCCTTTTTGGATGTTTCTGACTGGTTGAGCAGGAAATACATTAAACTATTAATGTTCATGTGTCAATTTGTTTTTTAAGTGTTTTTAATTCTTTTTTGCACTTGGTCTGTCTCTACTCAGTTTTGCATCTTGACGCCCATACCAAGAGATGAAGGCATTTTCAAAATTATTTCACGAGAGATGCTGTGTAGCAGTAGCTGAGACTAGTATGCTGGGTATTGTGCAGGTGCCAGGGGACATGAGGCCATATAAAAATCTGGAGAGAGATATATGTAAAAAATACCTTGAGGACTGCAACTGGTGTGCTGCTGTGAAGACCACTTAGTGACTCTGGTATATCATCCTGTCCTCAGTAGTGGGTAGTAGTTAAATCCTAAAGAAGAAGGATTTATATTCCTTCCAAAACTGTTTTTCTTTGTTATACATGGTAGTTTGATATCTGCAGTTATTTCTACTAATGTGTGTTTCTTTCTGAAATTGGATGGTGTGGTTCTATATAAAATACAGCATTTTCTTGATTGTATATATGCTCACACTGTGCCTCCGTTGCTTTTTTACCCTTCCTGTTAGGCCAGTGGTGATTTTCCCTTAGACCATCTTTTCTTCACCCTCTTTTCAGGAGCTAGAAATATGAGCTGTGCACATCCCTGTTTCCTTTTACTTCAATACCTTAATCTAGATTAACTGATTGTTTGGCTTTAATTCTTCAACTTCTTTAATTCCTTTACCAGTATGATTTATTTTGGCTGTTTTTTCATTTCTGGCTCTACCACCTGGAGGGGAATCCATGGGTTCACACATTTTCAGTTGCAAGTGCTTTGTTGCATCTTTGAACGAGGGGTCCCCAAGTTCTCTGTCCATGCCTGTCCTCCTTGGCACAGCTGCTTTAGAAGCTCTTTCAGTAGCTTTCTCCATGCTGACAAGTGGGCTGCTGTTTTCCTTGCACTGTGAGCGTTGTCAGAGCTCTAGACCCTGGGAGGTGACTTTGGCTCCTCCATTCTGGTGAGTACAGGTGCCATGATTCCAGATCTGTTCAGCAAGTATGTGCCTACCCTGTCTTTGGCACTTGTTAGAGCTGGCTGTTGGGGGTACCTGGCAAATGCTACTCCTAAGAGACTGCAGAGTGCAGGAGCCTTTTCTCAAAATATTGTGAGACCTGGACAAGCAGGAGTAATACTAGACTCAAGTATTTGTTGTATGAAGTGTAAGAATTTGCCAGAGGAAGTACCTTTCCAGCTTTTAACTGTAGTGTTGCTTTGTAATTATTCATTTGGCTGGAAAATTCCAGGCTTCTAAAGGCTAACCCAGATGCAACTTTGCCAGGAATTGCATTACTTGGAAAATAATAAAACTTCTATGAATATACAGTCTCCAGGTGAAATTGAATGCCGAACATGTTGTTGGAAGCAGTCTGAGCCTTATTTAATATGTATCCCAGAGTTAAAATTGCACTTTTTTACAGAATGCTCATATGGTTGTGAGTGGATTTCTCTTCATGTGGTGGTGAAGAATGGGGAAACCAGTTCTGTACAGCGTATAGGGAGTTTGGATTTAAAATAGTAAATATCTGCACAATTAGGTCAGTCATACTTTGCAGATTTCTCTGCCCCTTGCTCCTCACTGAATCCTCACAAATTGTATTTCTTATCTGTTCCCCTTGGTTTGTTGATACTTTTAACATGAGGGAAAACTATTTTGATATTTCTCTGTCAGTTATTTTGACATTAATCAACATTGCAGATCTTGTTTTGTTTGGTGTCTGGGTACATCATAAAAAGAGTTGCTGAAAGAGTTCAATTATAATATCAGCATCTCTGCCAAATGTATTGAGCTGTTCTGAAAAGCGGCTTGTCTTTTCTGACCCAGATACACAGTTTCCAACTGTGGGAGATGCTGCCAGAAAGACTCTTGGCAGAAGGCCAGCAATAAAATTATACCGCAGAAAAACACAACATATTTTCAACAGCACTTTGTACGGTGTGACGAAAAATTACCTGTCTCCTGAATGCAAAGCAGAAGTCAAAATAAACTTGCAATTTAAAGTTGCAAGCCTCTTGTTCTGACTTCTAAAAGTAACAAAAAAGATATGAATTGCACTTACCCATTCTGTATAAATTCCGGTTCTTTTCTATTACTGATACACCTCAGGCTGTGTTAGATACTTACTGGTTTGTTATTAGCAACCTTAGTTGTCCTTGCTGCTCTGTTAACATAAACTTTGAGTGATCTTAGAGTGGTGTACGCCATAAACTGTATTTCTCATGGGCAGATACTGGGGTAAGGGACGATTAGGAGGGCGGAGGGTGTTTTTAATGCTTCAGCTGAATGTTGTTGGTGTGTGCCTTCTTGATGTACCATTTAAAACCGATTTTCATGCTGTTCTACTTGGCCTGGGCAGGTGCCTAACCAGCAGCTCATTGAAGTGAGGGTTTGGAGGACTGGAGTCCAGTGACCCTGGTTTCCTCTTCTCTGCTGCAGCAGTAACACTGCTGTGCGAGGTACCGTTCTGTGCTGCGAGGGGGTACCGGAATGCCAAATGCAGTTCATATCTCCTTTCTAGGAGCTTACAGCTTCCCGATTCTGATGTTATGTTTCAGTCTTCATGGAGCGCAAGTGCCTGTTTCTCCTGCTTTTTCACTTTTCTGTTCACAAGCACCCAAAGGTAGCTGAGCATATTCATTACTTCTGGCTGTTTAAATGTCTGTCTTTTGGGAACACAACTGCCAGATGCAGGAATATATCTTACTACAAAGGCCTCATCTGAAATTCTTTTCCTTGTTTGTCTTGTGCCAAAGCATAAACTTCCGCTGTGAGGGATGGGATGTTTAATGGAAACATTGTTAGACTGTCAGGGTGTTTTAATAACATTTCTAATGTGTCAAATCCACAGTGACTTTAAACTACACGCAGACTCTACTCGACCTGGTTTGGAGACAGCAAGTATTTACTTTTGTTTTACACTTCAGGGCCACATGATGCAGAGGTAAAGTGACTTTCACAAGGTCATCCAGGTCCTGGTAGCTCTAGTAGTTTTTCCTAGAAATTTTCTTGCAAGTGTGGGTGGCAGCCCCTGGGTAAGACAACCATGCATTTTATTATTGTGCTTTTTAGTCTGGGCATCAGCTGTTAGTTCCCTGAGGATGCAGGGACAAGTATCCTGCTAGAGCCTGGTAGTAAAATGAGGCTGTTAGATTTATGGAATTGCTGCTCACTTCACATAATGCTTTCTGATGTGTTTGGTGCTGAGCTGTGTTCTGCTGCCTTAGTCCATATGGTTGGAGCAGATTTGATTTTAGTTTTCCTTAATTTAATTCTGCATGCTGTCAAATGTACTTTGTTCTGTATATTGTGTCTGCACTTTTATAGTAAACTCCCTCCTGTTTAGTGCTTTTGTTGAAAATTTTCCCTCAAAGCCTGAACTATATTAGGTTTTCACTCCTGTGTGCATTTCTGTAAAATATTCTTAGGCTGTTAATGACTTGAAAGACATTGTGTATCAGCTTCAACTCAACTTTCAGGATTTTTTTTTCCCGGCTTTCTGAGCTTTATAATAAAGATCCCTTCGTAATTCAGCTGTATATGCCCTGACCTCAGCCACTCAGTGCTGAGAAAGAGGGCAGGTAGAATCAAACTTGTAAATACCGTTGTCGAACAGCTTTTACTTGTCACTGAAACTTGAACCTGTCTTGACAACAAGATGGTTGCTACCCGCTTAAGGCAGAGTAGTGAGAGGTGTTGGTGTGTTTTGCTTCACCTGTCCAGCAGAAGATTAACCCTCATCATGGCTGTGAAACATTTATTTTTGGTCTGGTTCAGATTTTCAAACAACACTGAAAAGCACTCAGCACATCAGAATTGCCCCCTGAGGTATGTCTGTTTCCAGGGCTGGTGAGGTGGTTTGCAGGCTCGCCCTCTAGACAACAGTCTGCTCAGCAATTTACTGAAGCAGGAGAATTTGCGCAGCCAGCTATCTTTGTCCATCTGCTTTCAATACACTGTACAAGCTGATAAGCAGCAGCTTGCGGTAGTCTTCGGAGGGAGGCCAGGCTGGAGTGTTGCTTGGAGTCTAGAGACACTGTACTGGGCATATGCTGAAGTCAGCAACACATTCCAGTGCCCTTCTCTCTGCCTGGAATTGCCAAGTTACAGTTACCAAAGAAGATAGCAAACTGGAAATGTGAAATGTAGGAGTTGCAGGGAAGAAGAGTATGTGAAGATAGCTGGAATTTAGTTTGAAGAGAGAACTAATTTGAAATAGATAGATGATCTGGAAACGTGTCTTGTAAAAGTCTCTAGCTTGCCATCTGCTGACTCAAAAAAACATATTATTATTATAGAAAAGCAAAACAAACCTTGTAAAGAGTCTGGTTGCTTCTGGAGATGGTGACAGGCTATTAAGTGTGGAAGAGCTTATGACTAGCTCATAGAATAAATAGTGCCCAAGCAGTAATCTTTTCCTTAGTTTTCCTCCCAGCTGCCCCTGCTTGGCTTTCAGGATCTCGTAAGAGAAGAATCTGGTCCTATGAAAGGACATCCCCTTCCTTGTTCACTTCTGGGAAGCAATTTGGTAGAGTGTTAATATACCTTGGTAGGGTATATAGCCTTTGTGATAAGACGTGAGGTCCTTCGGCGGAAAGCTTGCTTTTCCCAAGTATTTTTAGTATGACTGCATTTAACTCTCTTGGGGTCTCTTCCTTGGCAGTCTTTAGCTGCTGGAGCAGACGGGCCCCTGCACAGCGGTCTTGTCTGGCTGCTTTTTGTTTTACCCAACTCTACATCCCAAATTCAGTGGTGTGAGATACAAACAACTATTAGGCACTTGCTGCCAAAGCTATTGGTTCTGTAAACCAGCTTCACTACTTAACTAGGAAAATAGTGACGTAGGATTTGTTGTTGCCTTTCCCCTGGCATGTTCAAATCTCTATGGGATGCAATATTTTAATTATTCCCTGTCACACCCCTGAGGTTTAAGCAGCTATTCAGCTTTCAAGTCATCTTGCCTATCCCTCTGCTGTTGCCAAACATGCTTTTAATCTCTGACAATGTCAGGATCCTCTGACAGACAATATGCAACATATTGCTAGAGAAGGAGGATCGACATATAGGAGGAAAGGAAAACATTTGAGTGTCTGTGTCAGTCTGCAGAAATTTACTGACAGGGTTTCCAATTGCTTCAAAATGTTGCTGAAAAGCTGATGCAACAATATGTACAGTAAAAGGAAAACAGGAATTTTCTGCAAGGACTAGAGTGTCTGGCTATGGAATGAGCTTATGCTTTCCTCTCTCACATTACCTGCTCTGTTATTCTGCTCTGCTCTCGTCTTGCAGAGCGTTTATTTGCAGTTCCTTCTGCTGCCAGTGCTGGTGTTTGTTTCCTAGTTTAGTACAAGAGAGCTGCTCTTGCAGGATCTTCTAAATGTTGTGCACTGTGAAAAGCAGTGCAAGGGCAGAAAGGGCGGTGTGGATGATTTCAGCTGAACATTCTCACAAGTCTTACATCTTCAGTTTGTTATAATGCGCTTGTCTTTTTTTAAATAACAGCTTACAGTTATTGCGACTTGAAGTCTTAGTTCTTGTTGTACAGCATCTGGCACATTCAGGGTCGAGGGCTGCACTGGGGATTTCAACAGATAGTTACTTTTTGATAATTAAATATAATATATTTGATTCCTAATGAGCATGCGACACAAAAATAGAGGCTTCTTGAGCTGGTTTCACACAGAGCATGTTCGAGATGTTGGATTTACTGTCTTCATCGTTTCAGAAACTGAGATTGCCAGGTGGCTGACAAACCGCACCGAGAGAAACTAACTGGCATGGGAAACTCATTACATACATGTGGGCATATTACAAAAAGTTGCTTTCCACAGTGACATCTGCTTGTTGTTCAGGAATAAATGGTTCAGTGACTGCCTCCCCATCTTGAAGCCTGCTTGCTGTAATCAGCGGTTTGACTTAATGTGCTGCATTGAGCACTTATTGGAATTAACATGCCGTTTCTTCTGGTTTCAAGTTGTTTCTCTTCTTGCAGGTGAATTACAGAAAGTGACTCCCAGAGCATCTTGGCTGTATGAACTCTTGAGCTGTCAAGGGACTGAGAGGCTTATGAAGAGGTTCTGTCAGGCAAAACAGTGCTTAGCAAAGACACCAAGGAGGAGGGAAAAAGAGAAAGGGAGGGAGAGAGAGCTGAAACACTAACAAACCATGGTAGGTATTTGTCATCTTGCGTGGGGTTGCATTAAAAATATTCTCTGCTGACAGTCTTGCATGGGGCTGATGAACCAGAGTAAGGGGATTTTCTGACCTTGCACTGAACTAGAGATGGTACTGCCTGCTCTGAGCAAAGCAAAATGAGGTTTGATGTATTGTCAGCCTCTTAAAACCAGAGAGTTGTCTTGTGAGCCTGCATTACATGAATTATTAAATATGAATGAAGGGGATGCTCATAAGGTTTTCTAATAAAACTGGCATTAGCAAGCTGTAGCAAACAGCATAGGTGACCTTGAACTTGCAGATTGCATAACCAAATGCTGATATTCCCCCTGCACCTCTTCCTCACAAAAGCAAGTGTTGATTATTCGTATTTATGTGAGTGTGTGTGAAGAGCTGATTGGTTGTCGTTGTATGCACACTTTGTTAGTAGTGTAGATGAAATGTGTGTAGTCAAATATACTTGGTGTTTATTGTTTATTGTAAAGCTGTGCAAGTATGAAGTATTGTGATGGTAAGAGTCTGAAGATGTGTTCACAAAAAGGCAAACCTACCCAGTTCTTGAAAAATATCTGTGGTGAGCAGTTTAAGCATATTTGTATATTTTTTAAGTCCTCTAAGGGTTATTACTGAGAGAACAGCAATGAGAATAAATGCAATAAATTTTAAATACAGTTCTTGTAACATTTGCGTGGCTGATTGGTGCTGGTAGGCTGTGCATTTATATTTAGGTTTTTGTTTTTTTTCTGTTTTTTTTCCCAAAAGAGACCTAAGATGAGACTTTCACCGGTTACAGAGTACAAAGGGAGAAAGAACACCTGACAAAGCAGAGTTGTCAATATATTGTATTTTAAATGGTGTCCCACTTAGCTATTATTTTTGGCCTGAATTGTAATGAAGAATTGATCTTGTCAGACCCTCTTCATTAGAAAAGAAAACAAATGTCTTCTAGTTTATGAGTTACTAATTTGTTCCTGTTGGACTGTTTTTCTTAATTGATATTTCACGAGATAAGTGATGGTGGGGGTGAATGAATAAATCCAGTTTGTCGGTTTTCACTGCTGAACTGCAGCTTCTTTCTGTACCCGTGTTGCGGATATAAGCCACAAGAGGGACCTCCTGGAAGCATTTCGCAACCTGTGAGAGTACAGGGCATAATACCAGGCCCCAGCTGATGAGTTTGTTTGACTACCTTAATTGTCCATCTGGGTAGGAGTGCAGAAGTTAGGAACAAAATGATGTTACATCAGCCTTTGACAGAAGGGACCTTATGAATGCAATGAACCAGGAAATGACGGGTTCCTTAACAGGGATTCAACCCAGAGGCCTTTGAGATCCTTCAAAGGCCCTTTTTGTCCCTAGGTGCGTATTGTGACAAACCCGTGAAGTAGAGGTGAAAATGAAACCTGCTTAAGGTATTTAATGTATAGGAGGAACAGAGATTTTTGATGATTCCCAGTTCTGGGAGGCTTTCAGCAGTGATGGCTGTGTCTGTAGAGAGCAAGACTTAGAGCTGCTCTTGCCAGAGGTGTGTGCTGTGATCGCAGCTGGTCCGGGTCGCTGCTTAGATCAGATAAGTCTTACCTGGGTAGTGTGTGACAAACCATAGCTTCCTAGCACAAGTTACCCAGCCACTTCAGTTTACCTTCCTCAACAACATCACTCAGGACTTTGAATTTCACTGCAAACTCTTCTAATTAGCACTCTAATCTCTTTCTATTCTTTCAATTTTTAAAGAAATTAGTTCTGTCTTTTCTTACCAGTTTATCTCTATCCTCATTTTCATTCATGCCTTTGTAAATCCCTGTGCAGTTTGCTAAGCCTCTCGCAGTAATATGTTTTGCTTGTGACTTCATCTGCAGCAGTAACAAAACCGTAAGGGAATGGCTATTTAATTGTCTTGTTCTAGGGTGTGTTGCCGTGACTCTAGCTAAAATTGAGGAGAGGCGGCTGTACTTGGCACATCCAGAATATGCAAAGTTGTATTTGGAGAGTGTAAATGCCTTTTACAAAATAAGAATCTTCTCCATGTTCTCCTTGTCTGCCCTCCTTTCCACATGCTTTACTCAGTCTGCGCTCACCCTGGAATGCTTACGTTCTAAATTTCCCTACCTTGAAAGGAGGTTGGTTACCTTTTGGGGTAAGGGCCCTGCCTTTTCTCTGTGCTCTGAGCTCTCCAGCTGCTGAGGGGTGACACAGGCCAACAAAGATCACTGGATTTCAGGAACTCTTTAATTCCTGCAAGTATTCCAGGGTGGGGAAGCCCCCCATTCTTTCAGTACTATTGCTCGCAGCTTGTTTGTCCATGAGCTGTAGGTTCTTCAGGTAAGATCAGGGCCTAAGTGATTTCTCACTCACTTTGAAAGCTTAATCTAAATAAACAAGCTAGTCGAAGGATGAGGTACCTCAGAGACAATAGTGAAATGAGTTGCCCAAGATCCTAGATTGTCTGTTGTAGAACTGGGCATGAAACTCAGGTTTTTTTGGTCCCCCGCTTCAGCACTCTAACCTTATACCTAGCCAGCCAGACCACGGCCTCTTCTCGAAGAGAAGCTTGGAGGGTAGAGCAGGGAGAAGTGAGCAAAACAACGAAAATGAGAAAAAAGAAAATGAGGGGGGGGGAAGTTACGAAGGGACAAGCTGTAGAAACTCCATTTCTAGCCATTGCAGACGGAGTAATGCATGCTACAGGTCTTGACCCTATTTTGTACCCACCATAGCTGTATGTGGGAGTATGGAGATTTGCCTAGTCCTAGACCTAAGTTCTCCCTTTTTCTGATCTGTGACTAGTGTACGCAGAGTCACAACTTCCACTTATGATGGACGTACCAGACAAAAGATGAAATTCAGCTTGCTTAATTTTTAGATGTCTGTAGCAGCTAATCTGATAGAGTAGTCTAGGCTTTTGTAGTCACATGTGGGTGTGTGGGGAAATGTACCTCTAACGCACAATTTATCTCATCCTAAAGTAGACATAAACTCTGCTCCAGATGTGCCTGGTAGACATGAACTGTGCTCCAGATGTGCCTGTTCCTCCTAGTAGCCAATAAAAGGATTCTAGAAGAGTTGAATTTAGGCATCAGATATCAGGTGCCATAAAACCCACCCAAGGTCTTACATGTTTTACCAGCTTAATGCTGATTTTGCACTGATATTTGGTTTCTTTTTTTTTTCTTTTTTAAATGTATTTAAATAAAGTTGAGAAATTGTTCCTGCATGATTATAAGCAATGGTCATCACAAAACACTTTCCTACATCTGTCAGGGAGGATTCCCATTCAGGCAATGTCCTTCTGTTGATAATCCAATAACTTTGTTCTTTTTTTCCCCCCCTGTTTCCCAATTCATAACAGAGATCTATCCGATCTTTTGCTAATGATGACCGCCATGTAATGGTGAAACATTCAACCATTTATCCATCTCCAGAGGAACTTGAAGCTGTCCAGAACATGGTATCAACAGTAGAATGTGCCCTTAAACATGTCTCTGACTGGATGGATGAAAAGAACAAGTCTACGAAATGTGAGGGTGATGTGGAGGCAAAGGAGGAAGCTGCAGAAAGCAATGCCAAGTGAGTGAGTTGAGCCTCATAATGCGTTACTGTGCTGCTCTGAATGGGTTCCTTTCCTTCTAAATAAGAGTCGTAGTGTTACTTGATTCTGTTGCATGTGAATGTTCATAGGAGGAAGTGGATATATTTGGACTTTTTGAGGTGGGAGCATGTAGGGTGAGTGCAGGGAATAGTAATAAGCCCAATGTGGGCAGCAGTTGCTCTGTTTCGTTACTTATTTTACTGTGATGTTGTGAAGTTGCATTTTGCAGACAAACTTTTCAGCAATTACAAGTGAATTTATGTCCCCATAACGCACAAATGCAGATCTACAGCCACGTAGCTTAGGGGCTCCTTCAGTTTAAGACACAAAAAAGATTTTTATAAACTTTTATTGTTTATCCATCAAGCTAACTTCTCTAAGGATCCATTACCTTTTATTATTGTTGTGGTTTAACCACAGAAGGCAGCTCAGCACTACACAGCTGGTCGCTCACTTCCCCCCAGTGGGATGGGGGAGAGGATTGGAAGGGTGAAAGTGAGAAAACTTGTTAGTTGAGATAAAGGCAGTTTAATAGGCAGAGCAAAATCCGTACAAGCAAAGCAAAACAAGGAATTCGTTCACTGCTCCCCGTGGGCAGGCAAGTGTGCAGCCAAAGCAGGGCTCCGCCATGTGTAACGGCGACTCGGGAAGACAGATGCCGTAACTCCGAACATCCACCCATTCCTCTTCCTTCCCCCAGCTTTTATTGCTGAGCATGATGTCACATGGTATGGAATGTCCTTTTGGTCAGTCGGGGTCAGCTGTCCTGGCTGTGTCCCCTCCCAGCTCCTTGTGCCCCCCCAGGGTGGGGGGTGTGAGGAGCAGAACAGGCCTTGACCCTGCATAAGCGCTGCTCAGCAATAACAAAAACATTCCTGTGTTATCAACACTCTCTTCAGCACAAATCCAAAACATAGCCCTATACAAGTGACTATGAAGAAATTTAATTCTGTCCCAGCCAAACCCAGTGTAATTATGTAGTTCAGTACTGACTGAGTGAAACATTTGTTTGCAGTACGTCCCAGTCTACTCCCTGACATGGTGCCAAGTTTTGTTGTTCTAGCATAATTCCCATAGTAGAGGAAGAAGCAGGAGCAACTGGCTCTTTTCTTAACTTTCTTGGTGTAAAACTTCTTAATTTGGGCACTTCTGGCTCTTCAGTGCTTCCTGGATAATCTGTTTCACATGCTCTCCAACCCGGGTAAGTGTCTGTCCGGGTTACAGGTGAGGCAGTGGAGCGCCAGGAGATCGACAGCCAATTTGTCATGACTTGAAAAACCCAAATTCTGGTTCCCTGCTCTTCCTGTGATACAGTACTCCTCCACTGAACTTCTTGGGACTCAGTCTTGTTACATGTGGTGGCATAACCAGCACTAGAGATGCAGTCAAAGGACTCTTTCCGTTTCCTTTCTGATGATGTGTGAAATATTAAGAAAGTCTGCTGCTACATGGGCGTTGCACAGTAAGGTCTGATATTAAAACTGATAAAGTGTAGTCTTTTTTCATATACATTTCTTATGTTTTCTCACACCTTTTATGGCAATGAAAGGTTTATTGTGAGGCCTTTTTTTAATTTTCGTGGTCCTGTAAGCAATATATATGTTGTTTACATTTTGGGATGGTGGAAGTCTAGCCTACTCTAGCAGTAACAGATGGAAATACTTCTGGAGTAAGATACAACTCAGTGCAGGTAATGGAGGAAGATTTAACTCTCAATCAGGAAGACTGTATCAGTTTTTAAACTGAAAATATAGTTTACTGGTACAGTATGAAAGACAGGGATGACCATTGTGTTTATCAGTTATTCCTAAATGCATTATGACATATTTGAAAATTCCAAGGTGAAATTTTGCTTACTATTTTATCATAATAATGTGGTTCTTAGTTATTTCCAAGTCTCTCGTAAATTTTTAGAGTAGCATTCAGGAAATAAAGTATCAAGCCCTGCTGTACCTCACTGTCTGGGTGTACTTCCATTTAGAAACAAGAAATGTGCTCTATTAACTGAGGAAATTTGTCTGGCTGGGAGGAGCAGAAAGTATTCATGACATGATCTGGTTTCCCAACAGTATTGTGGATTCTGCAGAAGAGTCCTCAAGTCTTAGTATACTGTGTTTTTCCACAGGTTTCCTTCTTAACATTTAAGCTTATCTTTGATTATCTGTAGGGTAAGGTTGTGGGCTTGGGAGCTATTGAAAGAAGCTGCTTGCTCTGCCTGGAGTTTAAATGCAGCACCACCTACTCCAAATATGCTGATCCACACAGGAAATGCTGAGCAGCATGAAGACCATTGTACGATAGCCTTGGAAAAGTAAATACACAAATGGTCCCTCATTTTGATGCCTGTGGCTTTCTGTGTTCCCTAATAAATATTTAACAGACACAAGTCTGATCACTGGCATTTTTGCGTAAGTCAGAGCTGTGATGTTACTCTTTTACTCTTTTTGGTGTGAAATATATTCAAATAGAAATAACAAAACACTTCAAATAATAAATATTTTTACATAAATTAACATATAAATTTGTTTAAGACGGTGTGATTGTATTCATAGCAGAGAATAATTGTAGTGAATTGATAGGATGCTTCTCCACAGATGGACAATTAAGTTTTGTCATCTTCTTGGGGAACGTATTTAAGCTCTGTGTTTTGCTGAAGAACAGTTTTTCTCGATATGCAGTGTGCTGTATGTTTTGTTGGTGACTTCCTACTGGTACTGGTGACGTTCTTAGGTGCCTTCTGATGTGGGAGAAATGGGCACAGAATGGATTCTTCAGGAGGAAAAAAAAATAAAAACTTAAATCCAAGCCTGCAGTAAATACTTTTGAGACAATTGGCCAGGCTTGCTTTTACGTGTGTGCGTGCAGGATTTTTCATGCTTGTGCTCCGTTATAAATTTAGAGTACAGTTTTTGTAAACATTGGTGTATTATTTATACATATAAAATAGTTTGTGCATTTATGCCTTTGTTTGGGACATTATTTTACTAATCACTTTACCAGCTAAAAGGGGCTTACATTGTAGAAAAACATGTAACTTAAAATATCTTTAAACTAGTTACAAACCATATCTAAATGAGTTCTGCGTTTTCTCATGCATTTGCATCCAGATGTCGTTAAAGTAGCGTAGTTCCAGGGTAGATGTTGAGATGTTGTTTAGTTTTGTAACAGTTTTTGTTAGTTTGCTTCTGGCTATTCCAGGGCTGGTAACTGGTTTGGGATTGCCACTTTTTGTGTGTCATTCCTTTTCTTCTATCTATTGTTTAGGCACCTGTTCCTGCCTTTCCATTTAAAATACATAGATAAAGACAGCACAATTATTAGATGAAGATACTTCTGAGTGAAGCTTAGGATCTATGTGATGGCCTTTGATCACAGTGTGACTGGGGTTTGGGTATTTTTTTTGTTTGGTTGTTTTTTTGTTTTTACTTGTTGTTTTATACCCAGTCTACCCGTCTGGATGGTAAGCATGCTGTGAACAGGGGCGCTGCCTTTCTGGCTGAGGTGGTAAACCACCTTTACTGATTACGTGCTTTCTGCTTTTATAACAGTGATGTGCCACCAGTGAGATGCACCATGTGGCAATACCTGGTGATGGCAGCTGGACTGTCAAAGATGCATTTCTTGAATTTTTCTTGATGTTTTTAAACAATTCTAGTCTACTAAGCTGGTTTTTCTTGCAGTCTTTCGCTACTCAGAACTAAAGTGTTCTTACGTTGTTTTGAAAGTTAAGTTTACTGTGGCTCTTAAATGTTCCCCTAAACTTTAGCTGGAGGGTGAGAACCAGTCGTCAGACCTCTATTCCTGTAGGTTTCAATGGTAAGACTTGTTGAAGGAATTGTGCCTGGAAGACTCTTTAAAATTAGAAGCTTTTCTGAAATACCAGTTTGTAGTATGGGCTAAAACTTCAGAAGTTGGTTGTATAGTTTTAAAGATAAAGGTTTGAATGTATGAATCAACTAAAAGAAACATTAAACATGGCCACACCCCTTTTCAGAGTTGGAGTGTCACTAAAAGACAACTTGGATCACTTCTGAAAACAGGTTTTATGTCAGAGACCTCCTCTAGATTAATTATTCTGCTTTTTTGGTAGATCTGCAGATAGTGAATTTGGGCTTTTCTGAGCTTTGTGAAACTTTGACTTGAGGTAGGCAACTTCTGCTTTCGTGTGATTTGCAAATCAGTGTTTCAATTAATTTTTTCATCGGAGCTACTTGCATAAAAGGAGTCTGTGCTTTTCATTTTCTGATCAGCGATACGCCACTGTAGCAGTCATCAGTCCCACCCATTTATCTCCCCACTGAGATAGGATAATACAAGTATTTTGAATGTGTGAAAATACCATTTTAATTACTCCAAATTGTTTCATTTCCAGGGACCAAGGCGGTCGGACATTGTGTGGTGTTATGAGAATTGGCTTGGTTGCAAAGGGCTTGCTGATAAAAGATGATATGGATCTGGAGCTGGTTCTTATGTGCAAAGAAAAACCCACAAAGACATTGTTATGTATAGTTAAAGACAATCTCCCAGCTCAAATTCAGGTGAGTTAATTTAGGGTAGTCCTCTAACAGTGGCTGACAGCACTGCAAACTGTGTTTGGGTAAAGGCTGGAATTTCTTGCAGAAAAAAAGACAAGTGATACAGAGTAAAGAAATACACTTTGAATCTAGAATGACATCTAGGGTGTGTGACCTGTTTAATGTGGTGATGTGAAGTAGCTATTTACAAAATTTAACATCCTATTCTTCTTGTTGCCTAATCCCTATCTATGATGTCAGTTTTCCTATGATGGCACCTAATATTTGGTAACTAACCCAGCTGATTTTTGCTGCCTGTTCCAACCACTAATGTGAGCTAAAATGCAGTCCCAGAAATCTTCCCTGCTTGAGTGTGTGAGTCGGTCTGTATTATTGTCCCCCGTCCCCTGCCTGAACTGTAAGTTCTACACTGCAGCTGCTTTGCTTCGCATGGGCCATTCCGAGATGAGCGCCTCTACTTCTGAAATGAGAACAAGTCACTTTAGGTGGTCACTCATTTTAGCTCATGTTAATCATGAGCGCATAATTATTTTCATTTATGGCTATTTAATTCTGATGTTGGCATCCACTTACAGCTAACATTGGTCTCTCTAAGCAGGTAGGGTTTTGACAGAGTTCGGCGTCTGAAAAATCAGTCCAGCTTCTAGCTTGACATACACTGTTGCCGAGAGACTGTGCCCTGAAGTATTCCACTGCAAGTGCCTCTCTCCAAACTGTGTCCAAACTTGATTGGCTTTTCTCCTGATCTGCTTTTCTGCCTTGTGTTTATTTCCACATATACAGTATGTGTTTTACCATTCTTGGCAGCTGTTTGTTCTCACTGTTCACTTGTTCACATAAAGGGCTTGTTTTAATGAGATAATGTGCCTGCGGATGTGGCCCTGTCCATAGCTGAAAATGCTAAGGATCTGTTGAGTAGTAAAGAGGAAATTTTACTTGTTTGAAAACGATAGGGATGTATTGAGTAATAAAGAGTAAATTTTACTTGTTTGTAGCGAGGCGTAAGATGAGAAGGGTTGAAAGTGGTAAGAAACGTTAGCATATGCTTCAAAAAAGAGAGAATGGCAGAACAGACGTAATTAAAAGATGTGAAGACTGCAGTAAATTCAAGGGACAAGTAGGTAAGATTCTATGGGGAAGCATTGTGAGGGAGGGGATTACAGAAAACATGAAGTAAGAGGCATCTCACTCGTGAATCAAGCTACAGCTATCATGGGCATAAAAGACGTGAGAGGGTCTGCAGACACACCAGGTACAGCAGGGAGAAGGGAGGTGTAGGCCCGTTAGTGGACAAAAAGAGCAAATGAGGTACAGAGATGTTAACAGTTTCTGCTTTGCTTCTTTGAAGGCTCATAGGGAGCAGATGCTTAAACACTTTCATCCCAACAATAAAGGAGCTGGAGGAGCGAAGACTGCAACAGGGAAAGAAGTTAGAATTCTATGTTAGATATGTTCCAGCTGTATGATCTTGCTGAAACAAACTCACAAGCACAAGGAATAGCTTTAGGACTCGGAACCATCTGTAGTTATCTTTGCACTTTTGGAGGCTGAGAGGACTACTGAAAGACCTGCAGACACAGATCGCCTGAGAGAACTCTGATAAAATGCACATTAATAGAACAAGGCAGTTGTATTATCTACAAAAGAAATCTAAGCAAGAAATAAAAGTTTATTGAAAGCAATTTAAAAAACACTCGATTTATTGGTGAGCTGTCAAGAGAGGAAGCTCAAGTTTTGCAGGCACTGTCAGGGATTTCTCCTGGGGCTGGTCTTAATGAATGAAGCGGGTGACAGTGTTGTCTTGTGTCCACTTTCAAGTGCTGTGTGGAAAGGGGGTGAGAGATGGATGAACAAGATGGAGAAAATCAGATGAGTGAGAATGAACACCTAGAAACCACGTAATTAAAATTACCTGGTTTGGAAAAAGTCAAGACCGAATGCAGGTGTAAGCTTTAAGACCTCAATGGTTATTTCTAAAGGCACAGTGATTCAGTATCTCGTATGACCACCAAAGGTAGGATGAGAAGTAATTGGAACTGTAGCAAGGGGGACGCTTGTTGCAAAATAGGTCATCTAAATTATATGTGTGGCTAAGAATCAGAATAGACTATTTGGAGAGGTGGTGAAATCTCTGTTGCTAGGGCATCTGAAGAATATCTTAGGGTTGGTAAGAGATGGCTGAAGTGTATTTGGTCATACTTCACGGCAGGTCCATGGACTAGGTGACCTGGTGCGGCTCCTGCACAGGAACTTGTCATCCATCTGCACCGGCAGTTCTGGCTGCGTTGGTCATACTGCACACAAGAGCTTTTACGTTTAGAGGCAGCATTACCAGAGAAGTGTGTGCTTATTAAGAACAAAAGTTGCTGGTGGTATTTTGCACACTAGCAGCTGTGGAAGTCAGCTTCTGCCTTTTTTTTTTAAAAAAAGTTTTTTTAGAAAGTGATAATATAGTGGAACTACTTAATATTCTCATTAAACTTGTTGCAGACTTTTTTTCTTAAGCATGTTACTGGGCTTTTCCTGTTTGTTTTTAATGAGGGAGGCCTTACTTGTTATTGCAATGTCTCGTAGGCTTCTCCATTAGTTAAAAGGCATATGCACATACAGAGATTCTGCAGTTTTTCAGTTGACTGGGAGATTCTTGAAATCTTTCTTGGTGACTTTCAGAAACTTACAGAAGAGAAGTATCTCGTGGAGGAGCATGTAAATGAGGCAGCTATTATTATTCGTAACACAAAGGAACCCAAGCTAACTTTGAAGGTGATACTTACATCCCCCCTCATTCGAGATGAAGCAGAGAAGAAGGAAGGAGGTACACAGAGCGTTTTAACTTGTTTTTAAGACTGTTCTATCTAAATGCTCTGACTGTGCAGCACAGGGTTACCTGAGAAGTAGGTTATTAATTGTGTGTCATGTACTAAGTAGATTGGCTATTGCCACAACAGGTTATGTTATTTGTGCCTTAAAAAGACAACAGCCACTTAATTTTCATGTAAATATGCAGTTTTCATTTGCAAGCAATATTGTTACAGTGTTAACTTTGACATACAATTAGATCTTAGTTCTTTCTTTCAGACTCGCTAGTTAATTCTTGAGCATGCCAGTGCTGCACAGTCTTGTTTTCAAATTAAGTCAGTCAAGTGGGATTGGTTTGTAGTGTCTTGAAAAACTCAAAATTGTTTCTTGTTTTTACATTAAAAAAACCTCTCCTGCAAAGCTCGCAAGTATGTCGTCCTGGCCCTCAATTTTTATTAACTGATGATACATATGTGTATTTAAGAATTTCCTAACTGGGATACAATTGAAGTTACAGTGCTACACTACAGCACTTTTGCTTCTGAATGGAACATTGTACCTCATGTCCTTAGAGCAAAATAGATACAGAAAACTGTAAATTAGGTTCTTTCTCTTCCTTCTCCTTAACTGCGTGACATCCAACACAGCTGTATGCCCCTTGTTACAGGAATGTTGACTGTAGAATCAATGAGGTCGGAAACAAAGCAAGAGAAATAGAGAAGAGCAAATGTAGCCATACTTTGTTTTATTTTTAAAATCTTGTCAGTAATTTCTGCTTCCGCTTCCCAAACCTATCCCTAGAAACTTTGCCACTGGATGATGTCAGACCTTTGACCAACTGGCCACTCTCTGTCATGACAACTGAGGCAGCCGGGCCCGTGTGGGCTAGGGAACTCCCTGTCGCTCTCTTCCCATTTCTAGACTTGCCACCAGTCCTTCGCTTCCTCCCTTCTCCCACATGAAATACCGACACAATGAGAAACGTTGGTCAGTTTCTCTTCATTTTTGTTTGAGGCAATGGCAGGAAGGATCCCTTTTCAAATGAAATCTAACACTTTGGCAGCAGTTGGATGCAGAAAAATCTTACAAAACAGATGAATGGCAAAGATTCCCGAATTGCAATGTCTGTTTATTCTCAAATTAGTAACCATGCTCTTTTGCAATACCATTAAAAATAAATTGCATGTTACTTCAGTTGCTCTTGAACATCCCAAAGATGCTGAGATCAGCCCTGTAGTTGTTGCAGCTGATCCACATTCATGAGAGTGAGCACAAAGTGCAGAACAAATTTTAATGGTAAAGGATTTGTAAGATTCTCACAAGGGGATACAGTTCTGCACAAAAGCTTCTGTCCAAGTATTTTCTTGCAAGTGATGCCGTTGTGGCAGTAAACTCTAGGGACTCCTAAATTCACCTCAAACTGAATGAGGATTTGGATTTTTATACTTTCATATATTTTAAAATGTAGCTGTTCTATTTTGTTTTCAGTATCTTAAAATATTTTTCAAAATTCTGTACTAATTTTTTTAAGACTTAAAATGGTTTTACTACCTCTCAAGAGTGGTGTTGCACTATCATTTCAGTACAGCTGATAAGGATAGTTAAATAAGGTAATGGATCTTGTTTTAAAGCCCAGGTTCTTTGACACTGATTCATTACAAGTGAACAGAGACATTTATCATATTCCTTTTCAAAGGTATGTGAAACATTATGCAGATGTCACTAAGTAAATTTAAAGGGAAGGAATACTTTTTTCTATAGTATTTCCAACCATATTGAGATCCCTTTCACTTAGATTCAGACTAAAAAAGTTTCGTATCTAGTATCAAGGGAAAATACTCAGAGAAACTGTCTGGTGAGAATACCTTGCTCTCCAAAGACAGTACTGCCATAGTTTTTCAATACCCCTGAATAATGCCAACCAAAAGTAAATATACTTCCTGTGCAGTTTTAAAAACCATTTTGAGTTTATTCCGTACGTTCTCTTGAACGAAGGAGCTCAAAATGCTTGTCGACTTGCCTTTCATCTGGCTGTAAGATGGACGGTTGGGTGCTGCGCACCGCCGCGGGTTTGCCCTGGAGCTGCTCCCGGGGCAGCGGCTGCGCGAAACTGACCAAGGTTTCGGGTGGGTGTGATCGGCACTAATCTGTCCCCTAACCCGGCCCGCGAGGTGGGGCGCAACGGGCCTCGTGACCAGCGCTCCCATTTGTTCTGTAGGAATGCTGTGTGTGCCTTCATGCCCTGATGTCAGAATGTATCGAAAAACATTCCTGGATTTCTCTTCAGTCCCCACCTCTTTGGAAAAGTGTTCATGTTTAAGATGTGTTTGTCCTATTTGTTTTTGCTGCTTGTTAGCAAAAATAAATAGTGGACCGGTGTGTGTGTGCATTTCGGTGTTTCTCACAAATGGCTATCCATAAAGCTCTGCTTTCTCATGTGCCTTGAGAAGTCAAGCACCTAAAATTCCTGCATTTTGCATCAGTTTAATATTTAAACTTCTTCAGGAACCAAATTTTTTAGTCATGGCATCAAACATAAATTGGGCTTTCCAGACCAGAACCTTGTAGCTTGCAAATCAGTTGTTGTTACTGAGCGTATAGTAACAACTTTATGTAAAAATAAGCAAGTTCATTTACCAAAGTGGGGCTGAAATCAACCTTGCTCCTTGAGAACTACTGCATAAACGGTCTGCCTCTGCTCTGCCTTCGCTGGGCAGACGCAACCAGTGATGCTCCAAAGGTGCCAAGTGCCGCTGAAGTGGCGAGGAGCCGCAGATTCACCTTGCTTCTACAGAGAAGGAAGTGCTCCTCATACAGCTGGCTGCAAATGAATGAAGTTGGCAGCTCCTGTGTGAAGAGAACACATACAGCAAGCGGGGAGAGAATTACTGAAGGACTGATTCTGTGTTGCATAGTGTGAGCTAATGTCAGGGCTTTATTAACTGTTTATTAAACTCCCTGTATCATTGCCCTTAAAACCACAAGAAAAGAAGTACAGCTTTGCAATCACACTTGAAAATTTTGATTGGGTCTCACTTTCCTGACTGGCAGAGCATGAAGAAACATGCCATTCTCCCGAGGGTGTCGAAAGGGAGCCTGCTGCAAGCCGCTCGCCCTCTTCACTGCCTGTTCTCTTCATCTTTCTGTTTAATAGAATCTTGCACCCAAAAGTTGGCTGACTGCAATGTCTGCACAAAGTGCTCAGGACACTAGTACTGAATTGGGAATTGGCAAAATTCTCTGAGATATTTGTAATTTAGACCTTCGGAAATAGCCTTAATCCTGTAGGAAAAAGTAAGAGTCTAACGTGTTGAAAACAGATTGTTATAAGAACAGAAAAGCCTTTCAACTCACGTGAATGACAGATTACAAGCATTCTGTTTGTTTTGCAGTTTAAAGCAAAAATTAATTTACTTTGTCAATGGCTGCAACACACTTTAGCAAAGCCTTGTACAATGCTACATAAAAATCCCTTGGCATTTAAAGATCCAGTTAATTGCAAGGAATTAATGATTTTGCAATCAGTCACCTTTGCCATTTCTAACATTTTAAAATAAGATTCTGATCATCCATTGACAGTAGTTGTTTTATACAATACATGAGCTTTAAGCAGATGTTTATATTGTCCACAATAAACTCTTCTTACAGAGCTACACAGATGTACATTTAGTAATTGTGTGCCACTCCTGAAAATAACAAAACTGCAAAGGAAATTTGGAAGCAAATCTTGTGTTTCAAAGTGACCTTTTGTGCTCACAGAAATCCAGTGCCATGAGACTTTGCAGCTTTTATTTGGAAAAACAGACAAGAGGAGTGATTAATCCCAATATTGTAATACTGTTGATGAGGGCGTTAAGAAACAATGCAAATATCTGCTGTGAAGTTCACTGGGGTTAGAAAATAAGCTTATAGCACTTAAGTCTTCTGCCAACAGCAGAGCCAGCAGGTGCGAACTGCAGCTATGAAAGGTCAGACAAGATACCTGGTTCTGTTCAGTTTTACACTGTTTTGGTTTTCGTTTTTTTCTTTTGGCTTTGGGCTCCTTTATCCACGGTAACATAATGTGCTTTTACCAGAGTAACCTTCCCCCTGAATGGAACAGGAGGTGAAGCAACTTTAATGGTAAAGATGCAATTGCATGTGCAACCAATACTATCCAAAGTAACCTATAAAAACGTACTTTGAGATTTTACTAATAAATTGTACTACAAACCGATTGTACCTTTTACTCAGAACTTGTCCTCATATTTTACAAGTCTTGCTGGATTTTGCTTATCTAGCATAGTCTTCAATTTGGAATGAATATTGTATTTCATTCAGACCTGCAAAGGTCTCAAGACCTGCAGAATTGACCATTATGGATAATAAAAGGACTGTATATCCAAATTATTTATTTTGAAATTAGGAGTAATTGTGTACTCATAGGAAAATAACATACTCAAGGTTTTAACTGAGCCGTGGATGCACTTAGTTCTTCCAGTATGCTCTTCTCATGTCAGCTAAAAACTAAAATCTTTTTAACCCGATTTCACAGATCTGCAAAGTCTGTCATTTGTGCAGTTTCCAGAGAATCTGGATGCTAATAACTCATTCAGATAACAGAAAAAAAAGTAATTATTTAGGGAAGAATGGACTCATGTCTCATGTTCTTCAATATACAATCAGCTGTGACTGCTAAAAGCAGTTTGTTTGCCTGCTGGATAAAAAAAAGAGAAACGGGGGAGGGGGGGGAAAGAAAAAAGTGTATACCTGCACAGAAGATGTGGGTCTTGTCTCTCAAATCCTTCTTTGAATTTCCTCTGTTGATTTCAGTTGCTGTTGGGAAGAGATGATGTTTACATGAGGGGACTACCTCTCTAATACCTTAATAATCTGGAAGTCACCAAACTTACTCCCTTCTTTCATGTGTTCTGGTTATATGAAAAACTAATCAAACTGTAAAATTTCTCACTAGCATTTCTCGTATATTTCTTTCATTGAATTATATTGGCCCGTACTGTTCACGCAATAACATTTCAAATATATTCAATGCTTTTCTTTACAGTTCTTTTTGTATATCCCCACAAGAATCAAAAGAAACTTGTCTCTTTGAAATTCTGCCCCACTTTTGTGGAATAAAAGTCACAAAGAAGGGAAAGAGGGGAAAAAAAAAAAGCCCAATACAACCCAACAAAAAAAAAAAAAAAAAGTGCTATATAGCTATTTTCTGCCCCGAAATGTGTTCTACATTTTTAATAAGATCCCAGATTGTCTGTAGCAGTGGCCATCTTTACTATTATTTTACAAGGAGTGAATGCCTTTGCTTCTGTTGCACACGTGCACATTTACTACCTTTAATGCCTTGTTTAAATTAAATAACATGGTGCACTTAAATTCTGGGAGTCTTATTATCTCATTGAGATGCTGCCGCTCTTTTTGTATTGTGACAGAAACCCCTTGGTCAAATTGTATCTGTCTCTTTTTATCCCATTTTTACCAGTAGATAATGTTGCGATGAAAGATCCTCCGGACTTATTGGACAGGCAGAAATGCCTGGAGGCCTTGGCGTCTCTGCGGCACGCCAAATGGTTTCAGGTTGGCTATTTGTTCTTACCTTGTTGTTATTGTAGCCTTACGAGGTTTAATTTGAGACAGTTTTAATTTTAATGCCTCTTTAATTTCTGGCTAGCCCCTAATAGAGCAAAGGTGTAGAATTCCGAATTCAGTGCTGTACTGTACAAGGGCAAACGCGACAGGTAGACAGCCAACTGGTCTAGAGTTGTCATGAGGCTACAAAAGCAATCTTGACACTTTGCTTCCTGTTTTACATGTCTTTAAATTGAAGTATTTTACTTCTATATAACTGTTTTATTTTGCATGAAGCTGATTAAGTATTAAGTAATAATAATTAAAAAAAATTTATCCCAGGACTCTGTGCATTTAAAAAGAAAATCAAAATTGAAGGCCGGGTTTTTGCAGGTGTATTGGAATCATTTTGTTTGTTTTAGGCCAGGGCAAATGGACTAAAATCATGTGTAATTGTCCTTCGTATTCTGCGGGATTTGTGCAACAGAGTCCCCACATGGGCACCACTGAAAGGATGGGTAAGTACAGAAAGAGTTGAAGGCCCCAGGGTCAGGTCTCAGATCTCCTGAGAATTGTAGCAGTGTCTGGACTAGAGAAAACAGTGCATTGTGTGGAACTCCTCCTTAACCCCCCCTTTGACTCCCCGTTAACTCCTACCTGTGTAGAAAAGTGCTTGTGGGAAGGAAAAAGAACGCGAGTACTTGTTCAGTCTGTAAGATGTACAGATACCATGGAAAGAGGCACGATGTTGCGGGCTTTGCATATCCTCATGGGCTTGCAATAGAATCCCACTTGTTTCCTCCAAGTTTAGCTTTTCAAAAATACTCTGCTGCTGTGAGAGTGCTGCTCCTACCACAGGATCCCGTTTCACCTTAGCCGGCCTGGAGAGGGCCAAATGCTCTGCATATCCAGCAAGGAACACTTTATAGGTCAGGGGAGGCAATAACCCTTTGAGAGGAGGAAAGTATTCACATGACTTGGCTCTGGAAGCCTCCTCCTTTTAGACTTCCCGGGCAGTTAATGGAGAGCAGTTGCTTTCCTCAAAAGGTGACTTAGTGCAGGGAACAAATCCGGGTGCCACAAACTGTCCTCTGGGATGGCCGTCTCTGTCAGTTAGACCCGTAGTGCGTTAAAAATGAAGTAAGCTGATGTGAATATTCCTCCCTTCTACCCCTCCATATTTAACTGCAGTTCCAGTTACCCTTGTGTCCATACTAATCATAATTTAATGTCTTCTAGCCACTCGAGCTTATATGTGAAAAATCTATAGGTACTTGTAATAGACCTTTGGGCGCTGGGGAAGCATTGCGACGAGTCATGGAGTGTTTGGCATCTGGAATTCTGCTTCCCGGTAAGGGGCCAAATTAATTTCAGCATCACAAAAGGTTGATCAGGCAGCCTTAACGTTTTGCTGTTGCTGTATGATTAGATGAAAATTGCCTGTCTTGAACTCCTAACCTGCAGTGGAGCTAAACGAATGGTTTCTTGTTTAAAATTAGAAGGAAGAAAAAAAAAAAGGAAGTTGCATAGTTGTAACTGAATGAGCACATCTAATGCAGTAGAAGTTGATGGGGAATGATAGATTTGTTTAGAAATTAACCCCTATCTCATTAAGGGATTGCAAACAAATAAATAGATTTAATCACTATCTGTTTTCTATAGATTCATCGAAATCTGCAGATTTATCCAAGTAATTTCTTTCTTTTAAACCTACTGCTTTTAGTTCATGCTGTTGTACATGTGCAGTGTTAACCCTGGTAAGTTCTGTGGCCACCACTGCAAGGGAGTAAAATCTTGTGGTTAGCTTGTTTTGTATGATGTTTGAATCCCTTATGGAAATGGTGTGCTTCCCGCTCTGCTGAAAATGGAGCGTAGCTGATGCAATATCCACCAGTCCCCATCTTCATATTGCTGCACTTTTGCTCTCAATAATCTGCTTTGCCTCCTTCCCTCCTAGGGGGCCCTGGTCTGCATGACCCCTGTGAACGGGAGCCAACAGATGCTTTGTCTTACATGACAGTTCAGCAAAAAGAAGCCATTACGCACAGTGCTCAGGTAGAAAATTCATACTTCTGAGGAGCCAGATACTGTAACAGTGAAGATTTCAGCTCGTTAATACAATTTATTCTCTGCCAGGATAGCTTATTTTAATGGCAGTCCTGACAGTTCTTCCGGTGTGCTACCCTGGAAAGATTTAATGACAGTTCATGAGTGAGAGAGTCAAACATGTATGAAATCTGACCCTTACAAAAGGCAGTCCAGTGTCTGTGCACCACTTGCATCCCACCTCAAGTGCTTATGGCACAGAGCCCTTCCTTGAGTAGGATTCCTGTTAAAGTGCCCTGCACTTTGTATTACAGAAATTAATGAGTTTTAAATTTTTAGACATTAGCATTTTCTATAACTATCATAGAAGGTAGCTGTAGAAGCTGTCTTCTCATAGGAGTGGTTTTGTGTCTACAAACTTTTTTAGAAACTTAGTGAAGGTAAAGTACTACTGTGATCTAACTTACGTTTCTACTGTCACCTTATAGCATGCCCTCAGATTATCAGCCTTTGGTCAGATCTATAAGGTTTTGGAAATGGATCCCCTCCCATCAAATAAGTCATTTCAGAAATATTCCTGGTCAGTAACTGACAAAGAAGGTAGGTATCGTTTGCTCCAAAAATCACTAATTGGGCAGTAAACTAGGGGTTAATTTAGCATGGGTGAAATGGCTGAGTTATGCTGTGAATGCAAGGTAAAGGTTTTTTTTGGTGTTAAGTGTGTGTTTGTTTTTAAATATTTAATTGCCAGGAGAAAATCTGGAAGGTCTGCTCTCTAGAAGTACCAGCAGAGAAGCAGCACTACAGCTAGAATATACCTGATGATTTTCTTTAAGCACAAAGTCCTCTGGGGTCTGAAGAGTAAACGTAGTGTTTATGGTTCTTATCCCAGGGAAGGAGAGACTATAGGCTGGTCAAAAAGCATATAATGAGTGCCTATAATAAGACTTACTCAAGAATTCTTCCTAGAAAACAATATACATCTAATAAAAATAAATTTCCATGTATATTTTTTGTAAAAGCAATACTATTAGACTAACTTTAAAAACAAACACTGCAGAATTACACTACTCGTGTCACACGGGATATTGGGAACAGACATCTTGCATGGCATGGTGCAGTGAGTAGCAAGATCATATTAGCTTCGGTGTAGCAGTAAGAAAGCTTTGACTGATGGCTGAGTTCTTTTCAGCATAAACATGCAAGGAACAGTATGGGACTAATCAGACTCCTGCTATGGAATTTTGTTTTTCTAATAGCATATCCATATTACAAGGAAATTTATACCCTAGGTACAGGCTCATCTGCTCTTAAGAGACCTTTTGAAGATAGTGTCGGGGATGATAAAGATCCAAATAAAAAGATGAAGCGTAATCTGAGGAAAAGTAAGTGCAACATTTCTCCATACTGTTTTCAAAGCTCTATTGTATAGTGGGAACTGGTTTAAAAGCTTCTCTGTGTTGGTGTGGAATAGCATGTGAAAAAGTCTTTGGAACAAAAAATGTTGTCTCAATCACCCCACATTTGGAATGTCAAACACGTCTCTTACTGCGCATCTGAACTTCCCTGACATGTTTTACTGAATGATTTGCATTTTTAAATGGGACTACCCATCAAGTTACAGTAAAATTTAAGTTGCCCAAGCAGCTGAGGTATTTTATTGATAATGTCCCTATACTGTGGGGTTTTGTTGTTTTTATTTATTTATTTATTTTTCAAAATACTGCAGTCACTTGCTATGTGAAGACTTGCCTTTTTTCCTTTTTCCTCTTCTAGAGCTAGTTGTTGGTCTCTCAAGACCTCCCACAAGAAAAATAAAATGCTTAATCTAAAATAATCTAAAACATTGGCATTGTGTATTGGCACAGACTAGAACTATCACCATTACTGGGATGCAGTCAGTTCTGGGGGCTGTTTTCATTGTGCTGCTTTGGTGCCAGTTCTGGATCTGGTTCCTCACTACCTGTAAAACTTGTTACTTATTTTACAGCAGCCGGGAAGAATATAGCTAGCTGCAAAAGACTTATGTAAATGATATTAAAAAATGGGTAATTATAGTTCTTACCCAAAATTAGAATGGCTTATTAAAGACTTAACAGCATTAGGGCTCTCTTCAACCTCTGCGAGGCTGAAGGGTTGTTTTGCTCCTTTATACAGACAGAAGGCACTGAAATGCAAACTGTTTCATTTTTCTTTTCATCTTGTTTTTTTCATCTCCCCCTTTTTTTTCCCCCCCCCCCCCCCCCCCATCTTGTACTAGTACTAGATAGTAAAGCAATAGATCTCATGAATGCTCTGATGAGGCTGAACCAAATCAGGCCAGGGCTTCAGTATAAGCTGCTGTCACAGTCTGGTCCAGTCCATGCCCCAGTCTTCACAATGTCTGTAGATGTTGATGGTACGACGTATGAAGCATCAGGACCTTCTAAGAAAACAGCCAAGCTCCATGTGGCAGTGAAGGTAAGGCAGCCTGAAGTAATCTGCTAACCCCAGACCTTGGAACATAAGAGTATGGAATATTGTTAGAACTAGTAATATCCAACCTCAAAATAAAAAAAAAAAAATGGATGAACCTGAGTTTCCTACATACTCTAAACACAGCTGGGCATGGTTCAAAGAGCATCACTGGTTTTATACAAGCGGAGGGGAGGGAGAACTTCCCGGGGCTCTGCAGGTCAGCTCAAGTGACGATGAATTCAGTGTGGTGTTTAAGTTCTGGACTGGAGGGGTTCAGTTCTGTTCTATTCCTTCCTCCTTTTGGTTTGAAAACGGCATGTTGGTGGCTTCCTCTTTCTCCCTTCCTTCTCTGTGGATTGTGAGCTGCTGGAGACACGGAGTTGTTTCCTGTCTTCAGTGTCTGAAGAGTACCTTTGCGCACTGGGATAAACAATGGACATAAATGACTGGTCTCCAGGCCATTTTTCAGTAAGAGACTGGTGTCGTTCAGGTACTAGCCAACCTACTGTTGCGCCTTGTAGGCGCTCTACAGGACAGAGCTCAGGTGTGTAAAGCAGTGATAGACTGGAACGTCCAACATGAACATCCTTGTTGTATTACACAAGGACAGTTCAGACTGCTAAAGCAGACCGAGCCCACTGGCTTTCTGGGAAGAAACATAAGTTTCCTACAAGACAATTCATGTGAAAGAGAACCTCTTTTAATAGAACTGCATTTATGATAGGAACAAGCCCATCTGTCACTCTGTGCTTCATTTTGTTTTGAACAAGAATTTTCTTTTTAGAAGCTTTATCTGGCAACTTTCTGCTTTCCTTTGATTTCAGTTTTGAAAATCCCATTGTCCCATGTCCTTTCAAGTTCAAAGTGTCCAGAAGTATCTGAGGGAATGTGTTGTTCCTCCAGGAAAAGTAGCTCTCTGCATGTGTGTCCTTTCAGACCTTCTGCCTCATTCTTTTATTTTGTCCCTCTACCTGCAGTTGTTAAAAAAAAAAAAAAAATACAAAACTTGCCCTGAAAAGTTGTGACTTCTCTGCCCTTGAACTTCTCTGCATCAGGCAGATCTGTGCTGGTGCCTACGCAGCTCTGTTTTCTCTAAATTTACACATATACAAATCCTGGGCTACACTTCAAAACATCCCTGATTCAAGCCAGGAGGAGATGGGTGGTATGGTAGAGAGAAGCGCTTTTTTTTTTTTTTCCTTTTCCTAGCAGATCTGGGTCCTGCTTTCCCAGACTTAACAAGATGGAATAATGTGCCCATTTCAGTTTCTAGATCTGACTTTCTTAAAATTTAGAAGCTCTGAAAATGCAGCTAAACATACTGTGATTGTACAGGAACTGAGCCTGGAGTTACCCACATAGTCCTCAATTCAGTGTTGGAACATAGTGATTTTTGCAACTTTGTTCTTGGAACTGAATTTTCAGGGGAGCTTCAGGTTCTTTTCAGATTCTTAGGCCTGTGTGTGGTACCTCTGCACAACTGAGTTAGGTGGCTGGTTAAAGGAGCAGCTGGCCTTGCTAGTGGAGGATGTTTTTGAAGGAACTGATAAATAGTACCTTAACCAGTAAAATTTCATTTGCTGTACAGCTGCTGGGTGTAAGCAGCATGGAGAAAGCCTGGAGGTTGTGGTGTGGCTCACTAGGAGGTAGGCTTACTGCAGACAGTTTCTTACTCTGCTAGTCGGGCGTTCCTTCGCCTCACGCCTCAGTTCAGGAACTTGCTCCCTGTACACCTGCTTTGGAAGCATCTGCCCTCTGGTGTTGCTGAAAGATGCAAGCAAGGGATGTGGTATGAGTCCTCTGGCTTCAGGGATACATTTTGTGTACTACTTGGGTACCTACCGGCTGTCGCCTGCCGTCTCCTAGGAAACTCCAGAAGTACCATCTTGTAGAAGTACCAATGCTTTAATCCTCTCATAAGGCTGTTTGCCTCACAGTCAATCTCTTAATCTGTCCATATACACAGAGAGAGGGGGAGAATGGTGTGCAGAACAGTCTCCTTATTGTACTGTTAAGCAGTGTTTTACAGTGGATGCACTTCTGAATCTCAATCTATTATTTTACAAGGAATTCTCGCCATGATGGATGATGGCCATGAGTAACTGCTCTTTGAGACTAAAATTCTGTTTGTGTTGATTCCACTTTTGGAAACCTGGAACTATTTTCCCCATTGCTATTGTGTTGTTCTCCATTTCAACACAGGATAGAACTTATTTCTAAGCAATCTGCCTTTATTAAGTGTATGGTGAACATGCGTTCACATTTGTGTTGTGATTGGCTTTATATTCGTTTCTGTACTGCCTCCTATTTTACAGTTCATTTCATGTGGCTTTGTTGTAGGTTTTGCAAGCGATGGGGTATCCAACTGGTTTTGATGCAGATGTGGAGTGTATGAGTTCTGATGAAAAATCAGATACTGAAGGTAAAAATGAAACAACGTCTTCAATCTCAAGCAATAATACTGGAAATTCCACAGCTGACACCTCCGCTACCCTAGAGGTGAGTATTGCATTAAAAAATACAAATGATGGAGAGGTATGGGGTTTGGGGTTTTGTTTTTTGCAGGTTGTTTTCTCAGAGGATAGCGTTTTAGTTAGCGTGGTCAATGAGGAATGAAGAGATGGTTTCCAGTCTCAGATCTGCCATAGACTTTGTCACAAATAAGTGATCTTTTTGCCTCCTTTCCCCAAGTTTAAGGTGAGGTAACCATCTTGTCCTCATAAGACTATAAACTCTGAGACAGGTGGTGTCTCTTAGCTTATGTACATACAGTCTTATGATTGGGACAGTTCCATCTTGTTTGGTGCCTTTGGGCTCTAGTAATGCAAATTTCACAACTTCTGTATTGTAATAGTGGGTTTGTCAAAAAGGTGTGCTTACATAGGCAGTACTTTAAACTGATACCCATGAAGACCAACGAAAATACAAAAATTCATTAGATGTTAAGAAATTTAAAACCTAATGCCTCTATGTATATTGAATGGACTAGAAAATGCTGCATTGAAAATGCTCCAGTTTCAGTATAATATTCTGTAACTTTGGCACTTGTAGCTGAAGTCAGGTGCTCCAAGGAGCATGCTGTGCTTGTTTGCTCACTGAAGTTGTGGGAAATGGAGTATTCCTCAAAGGACAAAATTCCAGTAACTTTAGTTACTTTGGCTGAATGTCCCCAGGAATCAAGCTGTGATGGGGCTGTAGTACATTAATTGGATATTTTCTTAAAATATTTCTGGTGTTTGTTTCTTTTCACCATTAAGAAACCAGGCGATTTTAAACCCATGCTTAGATGTCACCCCCTTCACCCTTCTCTTCCTGATTTCCTTGACCAGTGTTTGTAATTGCCACCAGGGATTTCAGAGAAGCATCCTGTGTAAAGACCAAGTAACATATTTAATTTGTGTATTTGTTTGTCTGCCTGATTGCTCTGCGGCAAGCTCTCTGGGGGCTGTACTGATAAATCCTTGTAGATCCCTGCTTTCTTTTTTGTTATAATGCTTTTTTCCAGGATGACAGGGGGGTTGTGCTCTAAATATAGGTAATTGTTCTGTTCTTTGAATACTTGTCAAGATGTTAAAACATGAATTTTTTCAGTTGGAAGCCACTTGATTTCCAGAGTGTAATCACGGACAAGTCAATTCACATATGTATTTAGTCCACTGAGACATTTACAAGGAAAAGAAATGGGGGTATTCTATACTCAGCAAACTGACCTGTTAATTTTCCTTTAACATTTATTATATTTTATCACAAACCCGGGTAATATTTTAAGATGACAGAGATATTTCCCAAGCCGCATGACTTCGGGCTTCCAAGTTTACACTTTTGAGACACTTTACTTTCAAAGGGCAGGTCCTGGTACTAGGACTCCCGATCTTTACCCAAAATAAGAAGTTGCTTTGGAAAACGTTGGTTTCATCCCTTAATCATCATTTTCTTCATTACTGAGTAGTCATTTGTATCTGTAGCTGAGTGCACTCTAATGCAGGCTGGTGTGCTGAGAGCTCAGCTTTACCTTCCTTGCTTCCCGAACAGTTACAGGTATTTCTGCTGAAAGATGTGACCCAGGACACAAGACTTCTTCAGTCAGAGCTCAGTAGTGCCAGGATGTAATTAGATCGAGCAGCAGAGATATGTGGAAGGTTGGGAAGGCTAATCTCTCCTTTCAGTGATAAAGCCTTCAGTTTCAAGGAACTTGACACCATGGCCTCAGCTTCAGCTTTGGATACTCTCAGGGTTGAAATTCCAAGTGCAGCTGGTGTGATGTTAAGTGTTGAGCAGACACCAGAGCAGGCCACCAGGACAGTAGCTGTCACCAACAGAAATAAAAAGGGTGTGACTTCTTTTCCAGTATTGTTTGTCCCCTGACGTTCTTTAGAGAAGAGACTTTCCACGTGCTGTTCTAGTGCAGTGTGTAATGCCGAAGCCAAGGCAGTGCTGCCGCTGACACAGGTCTGTTCCTGGAAGCCTGCCAAGGCCAATGTTTTGGGAAGAACAACCTATTGCAGAGGCTTGACACAGTGATAGCGCTGGTGTTCTCTAAGTGGCTGGCCATGGGGCCCTGTAAGCCACAATGCTGTAGATGTCTGTCTGCCTTTTGAAGAGATAAAGGCTCTAAAGCAACACCATAAATGTCTCTCTAGGTAAGAACTCAGGGTCCTATACTCACAGCAAGTGGCAAAAACCCAGTGATGGAGCTCAATGAAAAAAGAAGAGGTCTGAAGTATGAGCTCATCTCTGAGACAGGCGGAAGCCATGACAAGCGCTTTGTGATGGAGGTGAGTGAAGCAGAGTTGCACAGTTGGTAGGTGGTGTTATTAACAGTGTGTCAGTCTTTGGAGTTGCTTGCTGCTACAGATCAGCTTTTTTGTACTTAGCTTTTTGCAATGCACATCTGTGGTGGTGATGTTTTCAGGTTTTTGTATCTTACTGCTGCTGTGATGATTAGACTGGGGAAAGGAATGTCTTTTATACTTTAGGAGAATTCAGTGAGAATTAAAACTGGATTCTGACAGCCCCAAACTACATCATGTCTTGAGGAGGAGGGAAGTAGAAGATCCACAGCTTTGCAGAATTTACAAACTGGATATTTTTGTCAACATACTTGGTAACCCCATGTCAGTGACCTGATTTGAATCTCATATTGCCAGCTTATCGGGGGTATTTGGAATGACTGTAGCAGACGGTAAACTAATTTGATTTCTCTTGTTTATCTATTTGTGCTATCCCTGAAGTAGCACTGGGCTCTAAAGTGGCATGAGGTAGCATCCCAGTTTAACAGTGTACGTATAGTGTAGGCAAAGATGTTGGTATATAAAGCATTGATAAAGATGAGGGGAGCCTCAAATGATTCCTAAACCCCCTGTTTCCTAGCGGTATCATTCATGTGTTGAGAAGCTCAAGCGTATTGGCTAAATTCAGTATAAGGGTTCACAGGATCAATTAGGTATTCTTTATCAGCTTCATAATCTAGAAGCAATAGAAATTTGTCACACAAAATACTGACAATTTTTTTTACTACTGAAGTTCTTCATGGATGGTACACCATGGCAAGCGGGTGCAGCATAGTATTCCCAAGGATAAATACTAGGCATAAACTCATGTCTCCATTTTCAGGTAGAAGTAGATGGGCAGAAGTTCAGAGGTGCAGGCCCAAATAAGAAAGTAGCAAAAGCAAGTGCTGCATTAGCAGCACTTGAAAAACTGTTTTCTGGGCCTAATGCAGCAAACAACAAGAAAAAGAAGATTCTTCCTCAGGTAAGAATTCTTATTTGCTTTTTAGACCACTCTTTTATCACAGCTCTGGGTTGTTTTATGATAGAGGAACTTCTGCAGGAAGCAAGTGATTTCAGTCTCTTGTTTTGTGCACACATGTAAGGCTTCTATTTTTATTCTTCTATAATAATTATTGCAGTATAACAATATAAACTGATAGTTGGGACCATATTGTGGGAAATATAGTAGAAAAGGAGGCACAAAGAAAGAGAGGTGCTGATTAGCTGGAAGAGGTGCAATAAAGTCCGTGGTTCAAGCAGAGATGATGTGGAAGTCTGTTGTGTTTCAGGCCCAGAGCCATAGTGTGCTTCTTCATCACGTAAGATGTGTAGACTCCAGGGATGAGTCATTTATAGCCAGTTAAAGGCCTTAACTCTACGTTCTGGAGTAAACTTAAGATTTTTGCACCTGTTTTGTACCTTTTCAGCTTTTCAGATGAGCCATTTTGTTTGGTGAGGAAGACCTGAATAATAAAAAGCTAGGTCTTGTCTATTAGGTTTAACAGCCAGATTCTGAATTCTGTCAGATTCTTTGGGACAGTACTTCTCCAGTTTGTACTCTGCCTTTAATGAGACTGGCGCATCAGGCATGTTTAAACAGATTTTTAAAAGGTGGTGATTTAATGCAGATGGCCTTGTATTTCCAGCAATGCTTTCACTTTCTGAATTGCTATTTTTTATTACTCTGGGCAGACTAAAGGGGTTGTCAATACAGCTGTTTCTGCAGCAGTCCAGGCTGTTCGAGGCAGAGGAAGAGGTGCTTTAACACGAGGGGCATTTGTTGGGGCAGCTGCTGCTACTGGATACATAACACCAGGTAAGGCATGACATTAACAGTTTAATTTTTGTCTGCTCGGGTGTTCTTTTCCACGTCTGTCAGTCACCTATGCAAGTGATTTCTTCAGCTTTAATCATCTGAGATGAAGCAGAAGGGAGAATTCATGGGGCTTTAAATAAATCAAAGAGCTGAAAAACTGGCAGTTCCTGTCCTTTATGAGTGTACAGCTTGAAGCTCAGCGTGCACAGAGCACACAGTTATGGGCATAATGGATTTCCCGGCTTTATTATTTTATTGTATGTCGTCTTCACAGCTCACTGCTATGGCACAATTCCCAAAACTCTCCTCCTAGCTAAGAACCTCTTGGATCATGTGCCCTTTAGCATTAGGAGTGGCCTTCCCAAGAAACCCTTGTGGAGATTAAGTTGGCAGGCTCAGGAGTCACTGCGCTCCCAGAAACCTTCTATGTGAATTGCGCATGTGAGCACAGCATCCATTAGTACTTTCTGTGGTAGCCAAAAAAACAAAAATAAAGATTTCCATTCATACTTTGACTGAAGTTAATTCATCATCCCTGCTGCACTGTTCTGGTTAGCAGAAACATCTTTTGAAATCCAAGGGCCTTTGGTTGACATTCATCCTTGGTGCTTACAGTACACAGCAGGTGAGTTACTAGGCAGGATATCTCATTACTGATTCCTTTGGGCAGATTTGCAGCCATCAGAGGCAAAACTGTTCCAGTTTGAAGAGCTGAAGTGCTCAGCTACTGCTGACTGGTACAAAATAGTGTAGGGTTTTTTGTTGTGTTGTTCTGTTTTTAATATGACAGGCACATAGGGTGTAAGGTGTTAAAATGTAAAATGCAAGAAAATTGTAATGAAATGCTCAGTTTCTCATTGCCCTTACTTACTCTAAGTGCATTGTTCTTTGTGACTACAATATGTCTGAGGCTTGCAGGTGACATATGAAAGGAACATTTCTACATCTACACATTGTTTTTACTTGGAATAAGAATCTCAAATTTGTAAGAAAGTGATGCTGGGGATTCCTTAGTCAAAGCAAATCCAATCGCTTCCAAAAAAGAAAAGTTTGATTCCTCATGTTCAGGTTTTCAGATTACAGCATGAGCTGTAATTATACCCTTCAGCAGTTCACACATGCTAATAGCATAGCCCTGTTGTTCAGTAGACTTGCTTCCTGGCACAGTTGACAGCACGTCGTCTTCATTGTTCCTGTATGTTGATGTAGTTATAAATATTAAAAAACATTAATTCATTTTTAATGGCTGTTAACATTGGTTTTGGAACTGTCTTTCTGCCTGAGGAGTCATTTATGAGACACTTTAACCTGCCAGGGGCACGCTACTTGCCAGCATGGAATTACTCCAAAAATATGTTTAATTTCCCAGTCACTGTAGTTGTTAAGCTTTTATTGGCCTTGGCCTTCACAGATTATTTCTCTTCATCCCCTATTCTTCTCAGAAATCTCTTGCTTTTTGTAACGGACACAAGCAATTGCACCAGAAAAAAAACCCTGTAAAGCCTTCATGAACCAGTGAGAGGTACTAACCAAGACTGGTGTTACCACTGTTGCGTCTTGTCTCAGTCCAGAGCCATGCTTAGCTCTTTGGAGAAAAAGATACTGTTGTCTGCCTCTGGGAGTTCAGGTGTCCTTGTGAAACTTACCTTTGTCTGCTAGAAATGGCAGAGAAGGAATTCACAGGAGCTTTACTCATGGTGATGTATCTGCCACAGGCATCTAGCATTCCCCTCTTTCTAATGGACGTTGAGGAAAATGACTGTTCTCTGTATTAGACTGGATTTATATTTTAGGAAGAATATGGGAAAAATATTTAGGAAGAACTTAGCAAATATGGGATGTCTGACTGGATCGTGCCAACTCCATGCCCTGACAGTACAGACTTGAAGGCTTCAGCTGAAAGAAAATGCTGAAGAAATGAAACATGGAATTTAACTCTGATGCTGAGGCTTAAGAAAGTCATTGGGTAGCTTGTTCTTCAAGCCACCACATAGAAGAATTTTAGTGTTTTCAGCAATATTTATATGTATTAGTGTGAGTTTTTTTCTGTGGTCCTGCTTCGTCTACCAGAAAGGGTCTCTCCCTGCACGCAGGTGTGCAAACACAATCTGTCTTAAGATACTGTAGGAAATAAAACCCATCTTGTATCTGTTTGTGTTGCAGGCTACGGAGCACCGTATGGGTATAGTACAGCTGCGCCAGCTTACGGTATGTATTGCACAATAATTAACAAATTAGAAATGATACAGAAGCTGTTGTGGCAGTCCAAATGTGGCAGTCCAAGGAGAAATTCAAAGAGATTAAAGCTCTTAAACCATGACAACAACACCACTTTTATGCCATAACCTTGTGGTTCTTTTTTGGTTGGAGTAGCTTTTTTGCCTATGCTTTGCCTGATCTGTGGAAGGACTGCTTGTTCTAATTGCCTGTTCCCTTTCATACTGAAACTGAATTGAAGTAGTTCTCTTACGTTTTACAGCCAATCTGTGCTCCATTCAAAGACTACCGAAGGGCCTATTTCAGCATCTCTGGCCAATATTTATCTAAATGGCATTACAGTAACATTGGCAAAATGTTTGTCCCAAGTGTAAGTGGCTTGTGGACAAAGCTCCCTTAATGCTGTCAACTCTGAGGTCTATGTGCATATACACCCACTCCCCCGCCCCCCCGCAGGCTCCACCACTGCTGCTTGGGACAAGCAGAATGGTTCTTGTGTAGCTTACGCCGTTAGCAATCGGATTGCGAGGAAGCTAGGACACGGTAATTTCCCACAATGCTTTTTACTAAGAAACATAGTGGTATTAGGCTGGCAAAGCACTGGTTTCATGAAGACTGTAAACTAAACTAATAATCAGAGAGCTATGATGGAAGGGTTTTTCTTAACTCAGCTTCTCCCTACCCACTGGCTTTTTTTATGCTAGACTAACAATGCATACCTCTAACCGGCCCTTTTGGTTACTTTGAATGAGGTTTATGTGGCAATGGGAGCAGAGCCGTTTGGAGTCAGTGATATGTCCTGGCACACACAAAGCGAGCCCACCAAAACCAGTCCCACTAGCCTCTCCTGTCGCGGGGACTGGCCGAGAGCCTGCTATTCAAATGACAAGTTGAGTATGTTTCAAGTCCTGCAGTTTTTCACGTGGGAAATTAAGCTCGCAATTTGCTATTAATTTTCTAGCTTTTGTAGCATTTTAATACTTGTTCCTCTCAAATTTGTATAGCTTGGGCAGCACCAACTCCCCTGATAGCATTACAAAAGTTAAAAATATTTTGCAATGTTGATTTCATTACTTTATTTTAGAGGTATGAGCTACAAACAGTGGCAGAATGCGGCTGCTTTAGTGAAAATGTTCACTTTGCATGGCTAAGACCAGCTGGTCCTATTCTATACTCCTGCAGTAGGAAGGGGAAAAGGAAGAACAGGCCCGTGGGCTGCGCTCAGTGTGGAATTCTCCCTTCAGAACTGAAGCAAACTTCTCTAGTTCTAGAACTCCTGCCCTATTCCCTGCCCAAGTGCTTTGAGAGATCAGCAGCTGACAGCAGTGCTGTCCCATTGAGTGTACTCCACGTTGTCTTTTGTGTTGCATTACACAAGGAACAGCTACGTGTTTTCTCAAGAAAAAATGAAAGGGAATTTAGTTAAGGGTTTACTTCGTGGTGTGGATTTTTAAAAAAATCCCTTTGGTTCTTTCCAAGCCATAGTCATGGACTGTAACTAGGATGAGAGGTATCCATCTGCCTGTATGCCTCTTTACAAGCAGTGACACGTAGTGACAAGAGAGGGATCCTTTCCCTGCTGAAGAAAAGAATACAATTGTTACCAACTTTCGTTGCAGCTTTTCTTGCTTTTTTCATCCATTCTTTCTGTTTTGTGTTTTTTCTCATGATGCCTATTTTGGGATCTGGATTTTAATTACTTAGCTGTGTATATGTGACATATCACTGACTTCAAAGCATTGTGGAATTGAATGCCCCCATTTTTCACATAAAGAGTTTGTTTTTACTGTCTTATGATTGTGATGCGAAGTACTGGGATAATGCTTTTTGGCTGTAAGGTAAACATGTCTCTTTGCCTTCGTAAGCTGTTGCATGTTGGGAATCTTCACTTTGATCATCTGGTGCTCTGGAATACCTGCTGTTGCTGCTTTGTGATTTCTAAATGGATACACAGGTTAAATACTAGAATCTAAATAGGCAAGATTAAAAAAACAAACAAACATTTAATTGTGCAGAAGTTTGTGAGGCCACAAGAACTCTGTAATAATCATGAAATCAGGCAGATATTAATCTTTCCAGATTTGCCACTTCAATACAGGAGAGGAAATGCAGAATAATGAAGCAGATGCAGAATTTACTGTAGGTGCTTGATTTTAGGCTGACCTACCGGGATGCTTATCAAAACGGCCAAACAGTATCCCTGTGAGTTCTTTTATGCACAGCAGTGCTTGTCTCGAGTATCTGCAATTGTAACTGGCCTGTGAAATTAACTCGGAACACAGAACAAGATAGTAGATGTGAATTATCATAAAGATTATGAAGTAGAGCTTCAAGTCCAAATACACACTCTGCTTTTGACAATATTGCTTACTTTAATTTTACCAAACACCAGGACAAAATAAAAGCAAATCTTAAGCTAACTATATGTTTGAAATAGTGCAAAGTGTTGAAGTGTTACTGGTTATGGGACTCTGCACCCTAAAATCACATGGACTGACTGATCTGGAAAAGGTTAATGAGAACACTACTGTAAGCTCTTATCTGACTTTCTTGGATCACTGAACTTATTTGCAGTCCTCTCCCTTTCTTCTCTCTGTAGGTTTACCCAAGAGAATGGTTCTGTTACCAGTTATGAAATTCCCAACTTATCCTGTTCCCCACTACTCATTCTTTTAGCAAATGGCAGAAGCTAATTCCTATTGATTGAACAACACAGTACAGTACAGAATGTTAGAAGAAAAAAAGCCTTTTTATCCTGTTTTCTTTGAACACATACTTGAGCAAAGTCATTTGTAAAGAAACATCTTTTTCCTACTTTTTGATTTTAACAGAATGCAAATTTAGTTCTCTAAAACTTGAAAAAAATGTTCTGTGAAATGTTACCTCATTTTCAAATAACTTATACCAGCCTTCTGTTATAGGGAAGAACTAGAAGCTTAAATCTTACGTTTTAAATGAAGTATCCGATTATGTAAAATTAAATTTGTGAAGGATGTATAGAATATAAAACACTGATCACAAATAAACTGTTTTGTTGTAACACCGAGAGTACTGCCTGTTTCCTAATGCAGTCACACAGATTTCAGTTAATGACCTGTACTTGTTGTAGGGTTACTAAATGCAGGGCATAGTTCTTTAAAAAATAAAAAATAAAAATAAAAAAAAACCCAACCCACACAATAGAAACATTACAGTTAACATTTAACTTTGTAAATATTATGGTGTGTAATAAACTTAGTAAAATATGGGTTAAAATATTGCTTTATCTTATTTTTTATAGTCAAGCATCAGTACCTGAGTTTCCTTATAATCTTTTTAGATCAGCATACTGTAACTGTGATTTTAGATACAGTCTTCATTATCCAAGAAGGCTTTTCACTTCTACACAAAATACTGAAAAACAAACAAAACAAAGGGAATCAATCTTAGACTGTCTCTCTGCATTAGGTTACATTCTGTGAAATAAGTATTAAACAAAGGAAGCTCCACAGAAGCACTCGTTACCTAATTACAGGGATACACAGTTAAGTCCGTATTGCCCAGAGAAAGGACAACAGTAACGCTACAATCAGGTTCTTTAGAGATCAAAAGCTGCTTGTTTTCCTTCTTTTCTGTTTTTACCAAAAAAAAAAAGAAAAAGAAAAAACAAACAAAAAAAATTGCACTTGTTCTTGTGGCCTTCTTCACTTTTAAGATTGTCTGCCCACCCTTGATTTTTCCATCCACCATTTCTACAGAAAGCATTTTAGTTGTCGATCTTATATTAAAACAAAGGGTTCTCCTTTTCCCCCTGACATTTATAAGAATCTAAAGCAGCAACAAGGTCCCCATGAAAACTTGCTATTTAATTGTCCCAGTTCTTGTTGAGTGCTGCTGTGAAAAGTGACACACTTCAGCCATAGGCCAGTACTTTTCTAAGAGTTGGTGCTCACACCCAAACAATCTTCTTTCCACTACGGAGTGTGTGCACTGTCTGAAATTCCAGGACGGGCCCCAGCTCCACGCTGTCTCCATGTATTGTAGACTTCTGCATAAAACCTGCTGTGGGCTCTAACGAGGGATTCAAATAGTCTTTATTAAGGTATCACCCTACAAAATAAGCAGCGTTGTTGGTTGCACTTCTCTACTCAGCCCTCACCCGTTGCTTTTCAGTAGGTTTGCTTTAGTTCATGCTCTTTTAAAGATTGCCTCTATATGCTCTGTTCTCCAGCAGACTCCGCTGCTGAGGCGGGGAGCTTTATATATGGGGAGGGTGTAAGAATGGTGCTTAAAGCAATGTAAAGTTCCTCCTCCCCTACTCCCCCCGTTATCGGGGAAAGAAATATTAGAAAAGCTTATTAAGTGGTGGCTTATGTAACAAGCTGCTTCTCTTGGAATTAACTGCAGCTGTTATTCTTAAGCTAAGTATTTGTGCTTAGGAATGTGTTTATATCTTAAATGGTTTTTCTTCTGCCGTAGCTCTCGCTTTTGTTTGGTGTTGGTGGTACTTTAATAAAAAATGTAGATCTATTGACAACTAGTGGTGAGCCTGCTGTTGTCATCCACGCGTTAGTGTTGAAATAAAGAGCAGGGTCTCGGGGATGTAGTCAAATTGAGTGGCGCTCATAAATCACTGATGTATTTGCTGGCCTATGGATGAAAGGAAGCCATCACGGAGCAGAAAAAGCATGGCTGATAAGAGCCCATTTTTGTTAATCAGATATTCATTAAAGAAATCTTTCCTCTGCACACATTTCCCCCCTCCCTCTTTTGGAGTTCCCCTGATTGGCAACTGTCTGTAGTTTTTTTTTTTTTTTCTTTTTTTTTTTTTTTTCAATCCCCAGCTTTGTAAAATTTCAAACAAAATATCCTCTGAACCAATTCTATACGATGAACATTCGTAACCCAAATAATTGTTATTTCAAAAACAAGGAGGGCGCTATGCTCTTTTCCAACATGATGGCAGTCATTTCAGATGATTTATAGAAGTCATTTTTTATTTTTTGTCATTTGTTGGGAGTTACTAACCACATTGTAAACTTGCCCCCTTGCTGCATATTTTACATTTCTCTGCTTTACTGAAAATATGAATGAGCTGTCAGTTCTTTGTTTAGAAAGTGGTAACCTTGGAAGTGTTAGATGTTTCAATACCTTCAAAGAATTAAAAGTGCCCATTTTACAATGAAAATTCCACTTGCAGCTGAAAGAGCAGAGAAATTTAAACGGAGCTTTAGCTTCAGCCAGTCTCTCTGAAATTAACATGAAGTTTTTGCTTCTCTGCTCTTTTCCCACTGTAGGTGGTTTTTTCATTGACAGTCCCTATTGCCAGCCTCTCAGCATCGCACCTTTTATTATTCACTTGGGCCCTCAAGATTTCTTCTCTGACTTCTAGAACCATCAGGTTGTGTGGCTCGAAATGGCATTTTGTACATGTCTTAAAAGCAAGAACAAACGTGGCTCGTTTTGAGGTTTCTGAACTTCAGACGTGGAATCTGAGCTTTTTTCCTTTTTTTTTTTTTTTATAAATGTTTTTCTCACTTCTTGAACTTTGTTCCGTTTAATGAAAAGCAATACTTATTCCAAGCCACAGTCCTTTCTTTGGGTACATAGCAATAGATGTGTATATACTTCTGACTATTTCTTTACATTAGAAGGGAAAGACTGGTGTGTGTGTGTGGGGGGGGGGGGG